>PVKH010020753.1:0-14529 GCA_004027955.1 Chaetophractus vellerosus | reverse complement strand
ATTAATTATTTATTTATTTTTTAAATATCTTTATACATTTTTAGGATACATTGATTACATAAATGTTACACAGAGATTCCAGGAGTACCATATGCCACCCCCCCACCCCTCCCACAACCCCCCACATGCACATCCCTAAGTGTGGCATAACGCCTCTAATAGTTACACACATCTTGGGGCTTTGCCATCAGACATAGATCACAGTTCAGGCCATAGACAACCCTCTCTTCTTTACCATTCCTGAATGAAACATGATCATACAAACTGGCCTACATCCTCCATTGCAGCATCATCCATGACAGTTCCCAGGTACCCCCCCAAAAAAATAAAAAGAAAAACCCTTATTACAATTGCTCTTCCCTCATCCTGCTCCCAAAGTGTCCAATGACCCTGACTCCACATAATTTTGCACTTTCTTGCATTGCATACATCATAAGTCTATATCAGGACTCCAACAAGTCGATTGTAGTCCATAGTTGTTACCCCATTCCTGAGAAGTCTGGAATGGTGATGTCCCCTCCACAATGCAAGGGATTATCCTGACTGCAGCTGCTGGCTTTCTGGAATTCCCCTGCAGAGCCATCTTCCATCATCAACTCCCAACTAGGTGTCCTGGTTGAGTCCATTGAGTTGTAGCATAGGAGTTGCAGGTCCACAGATTTCTGGATCTGGTTGGCTTATGGTCAGCCTGTAGTCTCTAAGCCAAACTCAGAATATGATTAAATTACCTTCCTCCCAGCGTGGGACATGACTCCCAGGGATGAGCCTCCCTGGCAACGAGGGATTACTAACCAATGCCAACGGGCAGTAAAACTGGGAAGAGACTTCAAATAAAAGGGTGAAACAGTAAAGACAAATGAGTTCATAGGGCTAAGAGACTTCAAAATGACTCGGGAGGGCAACCCAGAGGTAACACTTATGCAAACCCCAGTAGGACCTCCTAGACTTCCAATATGGAAATCACCCCCAAACAGAGGGCCACCAGAGGACTTTGGAGCAATCCAGGTCCTATGCCAGAGAAGATAATCACAGAGTTTGGTGCTTTACTAGTGGGCCCTAATTTGGAATTATGGCTGCTGAGAGTGATAGAAACTGACCAAAATATGTCTACACTGCACATGGTCCAAATGTCTCTTCTATTCAAACCTATATTTGATGGCAGAGTTTTAGGTGTACTTCCATAGAACAGAGACTACAGGCTGACCATAAGCCAACCAGATCCAGAACTCTGTGGACCTGCAACTCCTATTTCAATTTCAACAGCAATGACTCATAAGGCTAATCATCAATAACACGGGCCCATCAATGGATTATCCTCCTTTGCCAGTCACTGCCCATGTACTCAGGGGGATGTTGCTACTTATCTGGAGAATATGACAGAGATCTCCAAGATGGGAGTACAGTGTTCTCTCATTTAGTGACCAATAATTCACTCCATGACCATGGCCCATGAGCCTTTGAACAATTATGTATGACTCTTATGTATGTTCAGGTGGACTTCCTCCCATGCACCCCCAACCTTGACAACCCCCTCCAATGCTTCTCTCCCATCCACATTGTGACCCTTCTGTGATCCATAACCTCTTCAGCTGTGAAGCCATCACAGTATCCCATCGTAATGAATAGGAAAATGAAATAATAATAGTTTTTAAATGTAAGAGTTAAAATATAGGTGAACTTGTTAATACAAAATAATTTTATAAAATTAAAAATATAAATGAAAACTAGAAAAATTCTGGTGTCCAGTCTATTCCATGACACTTTCCTCTTATCATTCTCAGGCAGCCATGCTTTTATCATTTAATTTTCAAAGAAGCTTTGGGTCACAGCAGAGCCACAGACAAAATACAAAACATTCTTATGTAGTCAACCCCCTCCTCCACTTCTCCCCATACTGAAATCCTTTGGTATGTGAATGGCAGCCCCAACATAACAGACATATGGAAAGTGAAACATAATTCCTCAACATTGTCATTGGTCCACATCAAGGTCCCCCTTTTAGATTTTACACTTTTGTAGTTTTTGATACCTGTCATTTTGTCCCGTATCCCCCACCACAAGGCAATGGAAAATACTTCCACAGGCCATCAAATGGGCTATATTAGATCTGCCGTGTCCCTCCCCACCACCCCTGGGCCCACACCTCCCCCAAGAGGGTAATTTGTTTGTCTCTACCAGATTTCTTTGAAATAAGTTTGGATTTTTATGTTCTGCCTCTAATTTCCCTGAGCTTTTAATTGAGTGGTCTGATAGTACATTTCCTCATCCCTTTAAGGAGATATGACCATGTGGTCTCTGGCCCTCAGATCTGTCTGTCCTCTCCCTCTCTCTTACACAGACAACTGGAATGCAGGGTCCCATACAGAGTCCACGCTCAGCAATAGTGTGGTCATGTGGTGGCAGGAAAAGATTAACCTCTTTCATTTTGGACCATCAGTAGGCAGGTTGTCCCTATTAAAAGCACCCATTATCCTACAGGAGAATAAACATGTTCATTAATCTGGGTGACATCCCACTGCTAGACCTAGTTGAACAGATTGTTGAGTGAGCCAGCATCCAGAAGGTCAGGAACACTGCTCACTGTCCCCACACTCCAGGGATCAGGTAGCTTAGGTCTCTCAGCATTCCCAGAGTCTTAGAGATCTTGAATAAATCTGGGTCCTGATACCAGACCTTGGCTTCTAAACTGGGCTTTCCCTCTAGGAAAGGAACTGACTAAGGACCTTCCTTTTTGGCTTACACTTGCTGAGTGAGCTCATCTCTTGGCCAGTCCCAAAAACTGAGTTCCACAGTTAAATCCAAAATTAAGAGGCATATTAATAGCAGAGTCTGTCCTGCTTGTTACAGGCAAAAAGCCTCAGGGGCCCCAGAAGTAATCTTAGGGGCTTGCTAATAAAACAAAAGCAGGCACAGACAGGCTTTAATTAAATGTTTAGAATCACCAGTCCTCATCAGGTGTTGGGGAGCATTACTTGCCTCTTTATCTCTGGGTTGGCTTCCCAAATGTTACTGGATGGCTTTGGATTCCTGGCTTCAATGTTCTTGGCTTATGTCATGTAAAAAATATTAAGGACATGTCATAGAGTAGGTAAGGGGGTAAGGAGTTTATTAAGAAACAAGAAAACAAGAAAGCACATGGTCCTTGCCAACGCATGGACTGTGGGCATACCCCAGGTGAGTTGCACCTAACTTTCTTATAACTATGGTGTGTCTTTTTGAATTCTTTCTTACAGTGTAAGTAAGAACCTGCAATCAGCTCCAGCAACATATTTTTTGACAAGACAGCTATGAGATAGTCTCTGATAAAACTCCCCTCCACCTGATGAAACTGGTGAATTTTTGGCCTATAACCAAAGCCTGCCTATGTCTCTGTCTCTGTCTCTTCTCTCTGTATTAGTCAAAGGGGTACTGATGAAAAATACTAGGAATATGTTGGCTTTTAAGAAGGGCATTTATTTGGGGTAGAAGTTTACAGTACCCAAGTCATAAAGTGTAAGTTACTTCCCTCAACAAAGTCTGTTGCCATGTATTGGAGCAAGATGGCTGCTATCATCTGCAAGTGTTCAGCTTCCTCTTAAGGCTCCATGGTCCCAGCTTCTTCCAATATCAGCTGTAGGCTGGGACAAGTCTCATCTCTTTTCCAGGGCTCATTTCTCTCTGGTCTCAGCTGCTCTTTTCTTTCCACAAGCTCAGGTGCAGACTATCAGCCTTTCTAGGCTTTATCTCTCTCCCAGGGGCTCAATTCTCTCCAGGCTCAGCAACACTGCTCTCTCCTGTGTGTTTATTCCCCAGGATCCAGCTCAAAACTCCAACTAACTCCTCTGCATTGTTGTTTTCTCTGTGAGTCTCCACCCACCAAGGGGCAGGGACTCAATGTCCTACTAACATGGCCCAATCAAAGCCCTAATCATAATTTAATCATGTAAAAGTGAAACCTCCAACAGCCCAGTTTACAAACATAATTTAATGACTATTTTTGAATTAGTAAATAATACCAAACTGCTACTCTCTCTCTCTCTGCCATCCTGAACCAATCTTTGGACTTGTTCCCAAAGGACATAATCTCAGTTTAGTGCTCTCCAGCTCCCTCTTCTAATGCAGTAGGGGCTAGTCACAACGTGTAGATCCAAGGAAGCACTGGGAAATGGGTGATACAGTCTGTAGAAGTTTGGTATTATTTATGAATTCCAAAGATAGATATTGGATTGTTTTTAAACTGGTCTGTTCTTCTGGATGTATTAGATTGTATTAACTTCAGAGGTTTCACTTTTACTTGATTAAATTATGATTAGGGCTTTGATTGGGCCATATCAGTATGACATTGAGTCTCCCACCCCCCAGTGACTCACAGAGGAAACACACAGCAGAGGAGTTGGTTGGAGGTTTGGGTGCTGGAACCCCAGGAAGTAAACACACAGAGAAGAACACAGAGAAGCAGATATGTGAGGAAAGAGAGAAGGCTCCATTAGACACAGAAGAGGCCCCAGGAAGAGAGAAGAGCCATTCACCTGATAGTTTACAGCTGGCCTTGTGGAGAGAGCAGAGCAGCTGAGCCCAGAGAGGAATGAATCCTGAAGAGAGAGAAGAAACTTAACCCAGCCTACAGCTGAGAAAGGAAGAAGCTGAGACCATGGAGCCTTGCCTTAAGTTGAAGAGGAAGACTGAACCCTCTCAAAGACCAGCAGCCATCTTGCTCCAACAAGTGGCAACTGAATTTGGTGAAGGAAGTACACTCACTTATACTTTATGTCTTTGTAACTGTACACTTCTACCCCAAAATAAATACCCTTTATAAATGCCAAGTGATTTCTGGTGCTTTCCATAAGCACCCTTTAGCTGACTAATATACCATCTTTGAAACCTGACTGGGGGCATTACCTGAGTTGAATAGGAATCCATTGGGAGCACAGGAGTCGAGGAGATCCATCTCATCCTAAACCACTCTCTAATTCTAATTGCCTCCTCCCTAACCATGAATAACAGGACACAGCACTTTCCCTTTTTCTACTCCTTTTTCAATCTCCTCATGGACTTCCCTGTTATCTCTTATGCCTCTATTCAGAACATGACTATCATCTCTTATGGCATCTTCTTCAGCCACCCCAAATTTTTTCTCAGGCTCATTGGATCTGCTTTTGCCTCCCAGCTGGTGGAAGCAGTGTTTGAAGCCAGCCCTAGTCCAGCCCCTTAAGAGACCCCTATCCATGGCTGTGCCCAATTATCCAGTCCCTTCCCTAGTAGACTGGAAGCCTTACAATCCCTCTTTTCCATTACATCACCTGTCAGAAGGGAACATGGGTCCCCAGACACCTTGAATTTTTTTCCTTGGCCCCTGGACCTCTGGTTTGAATGAACTCCATCTCTCACTAGGACTCTAAATCATGTTCTAGATCCTCAATCCCTGGTCCTGTGGACACTCATTAATGTTTTTCCAGGCTACTCCCTAAATCCCTCAAGGCATCAGAGGTAAAAGGTTTCAAGCCAGCCCCTTCTCTAGGGAAAGAGTATGGTTTGGTAGCTCCAGTCCTGAACCCATGTCAGGAAGTCTCCCAAGACCTAGGGTGCCACAGGTACACCCAGCAGCATGGCCTCTGCATTTTCAGGATGCCAGGAACAAGACTGGTAGCCCCAAATGTCTCCCAAGACCTGAGCAACTTGGGGACTTCAGTTTGGAGAGTAAAAGTTTAGTCAAGCAGCAATCTGGGACACCAGATCAGTTGACAAATTCTTCTTCATTTTCCCTAGAACAATGGGTGTTTACTCTAGCATACCAGCAGACTCCCCATGGGTGCATTCTCCAGTTCCTGAACACAAAGCCTCCTTAGACCCTCTTCCACCTTTGGCCTCTGCACCCCCACCTTATGCACTCAGAGCTAGTCCAGGAAGAGTCACCATTGGAGCCTCTTTAAACCCTACTTCTTTTCACCTTGAGAATGGCCCCTACCCAATAAGGGAAGCAGCAAATGGAGATGTGGGAACAATTAGAATTCATGCCCCTTTCTTCATGACAGACTTATCTCAATGTAAAAAATCAGTTGGGGCAATTCTCAGAGGATTCAGATAAATTTACTGAGGAGTTCCAACATCTAGCCCTGGCTTTTGAGATAACATTGGGAGATGTGAATACTATCCTGGCCACAAGTTGCACTCCCAAATAGAAACTCCATATTTGGGAAGAGTGCCAGGGACATGTTGATAAAATGGCAGCCCAACAACCAGAGCAACATGCTGTAGAATCCATGGCAATCCCAGATACTGACCCTAACTGCATCTACCAAAGAGGATGAACAGACCTAAGGGAAAGGGACCACATAATAGCATGTTTATTAGAGGGAGTGAGAAACTGTGTCACCAAGCCTGTTAACTATAATAAGTTGCAAAAATAACCTAGAAGGCAAAGGAGAATCCTGCCTTGTTCCAAGAAAGACCAGTGGAAGGTATGAAAAAGTTACCCAGATTAATCCAGGCTCACCAGAGGGACAGATTGTGTTAAAGAACTATTTTATTGGTCACTCATTTCCAGATATTTGAAGAAAGATCCAAAAGCTAGCACTAGGGCCCCAAACCCCAATGAATTCTTTTTTAGAATCACCTTTTTCCATCTTCAGCAACTGCACCAAGGCTGTCAAGGAGTTGAAGGTAAGGAGAGACAGGGAGAAGGCTCACCTTATAGCAGTTGCCATGGGTGGTGGTCGGCCACCTCGGGGTCACCCCGGCTCAGGTTTCAAAGCATCGGGATCCTACTTCAACTGTGGAGAGCCAGGCCACTGGAAGAAAGACTGCCCCAAATCATCACAGCACAGAAGGGAGCAACTTGGTCCCTGTACTGATACAGAAGAACAAGCAATTGGACTCAGAACTGCACCAAACACAACCCAGAAGGAGGGGGTGGAGCATGATCATAGGCCCTTGTGGCAATGACACGGAGGGACTGATGGGGCCCAGAGCAAAAAGTGGCTCCTAGGAAAACTCCATGGAACATCAACCTGGAGGATCCCTGAGTGATCTTTGATGTGGCAGGTAAAGCTATTAACTTTTTAATTGATATGGGAGCCACCTATTCAATCTGACTTGTCACTCCAAACTTCCCCTTCCTAAACTTGTCCATTAGTGGGAGTTGAGAGTAAATCTAAAATTTGATCCTTTACTGAGCCTCTCCTCTGTCAAATAGGAGAGCTAATAGTAAGCCATTGATTTTTAATTGATCCTGAGTGCACTGCCCTCATACTGGAATGGGACTTACTTTTTACCCTGGGGGTATGCATCCAACTAGTAGGGATAAATAAACCCCTAAGATGTCTTCAGCCCAGTGTTCAAAATGAAAATGTGGAGCCTTGTGCTTGGCCATGATTTGAAATAAGGAGCTAGATGCCACCTCAAAGCTATACCCCAGGAAATAAGTAGGAAACTAAATCCTATGGTCTGGGAAACTAAGGCACCTGGGTTACCTCTCTTGGTTCCCCAGTTTGCACCTCATATCATGCCCAATTACCATATCCCCATAAAAAACAGTATCCCCCAAAAGAAGAAGCAATTAGTGGGCTCAAGGCCATGAGAGAAAAGATTTTATTTAAGTTGGCCTCCTAATTCCATGCCAGTCCCCTGTAATACCTCTATACTTCCAGTGAAGAAGCCAAATGGCACATACAGGTTAGTTCAGGACTTAGCAATTAATAACTTTGTAATTCCCATCCATCCAGTAGTACCCAACCCTTATACCCTACTAAATTAAGTCACAGAAAACACAGTTTGGTTCACTGTTCTGGTCTTAAAATATGCCTTTTTCTGTATCCCACTCCACCCAGACTCACAGTTCCTTTTTGCCTTTGAATGGTACAAGTCCATCTTTAAACCTCCAGTCCAGCTTACATGTACTGTGTTCCCACAAGGATTCTGGGACAGTCTCCATATTTTGGAAATGCCTTAGCTCAGGACCTAGCTGATCTCCACTTGCCTCAGAGCTCTCTCTTACAATATGTGGATGATCTGTTACTTTGAACTCTCCAATGCCAACACCATTTTACTCCTTAACTTCCTAGCTGAAAGGGACTACAGAGTGTCAGCATCCAAAGCACAAATCTCAGCAGAACGTCTCTTATTTAGGATTTCTTCTCACCCTGGGAGAAAAAGCTGTCTCCCTAGAAAGAGTTCAAGCCACCACAAGTATTTCCCAGCCCCAGACAAAGAAACAACTGTGGGCACTCCTAGGGATGGCTGGATATTGTAGATTGTGGATACCTAGGTTTGGTGAAATAGCCTGGCCATTATATGATGCCACCATCAGACCAAATAACCACCCCTTGACTGGGGACAAAATGAGAAAACTTCTTTCTAGGCTCTAAAGAAAGCCCTAATCAGCTCTTTAGCACTAGGGATCCCTAATCTTAACAAATAATTGATTCTATGCATAATTTAGAAAAAGGGAATGGCTCTGGGATTGTTAGTCCAGAAACTGGGTGAGATTTCTTGACCAGTAGCTTACTTCTCCAAGCCCCTGGGTAACACAGTGCAGGGATGGTCACCTTGCCTGAAAGCAGTAGGGTCAACTGCCCATTAAATGGAACAAGCCACCAAATTGACCTTGGGGCAACCTATCACAGTCTTCACCCCACACCAAGTTGAATGATGTGCTTGAGGCCAGGTGCCACCAAAGGCTTACAGGTAGCCAGTCAATTAAATACCAGTCTCAGTTACTATAGACCCCTCAGACCTCAGTTATGGGTATGTCAAGGCCTTAACCCAGCCACCCTGTTACTGGCAGAGGGCCCAAGGTCAGATCCTGAGGGGCCCCTCCTTCACTACTTCCTTGAAACTCTTAACCAAAACTATTCAAGCATCTTCATAGTTCCTGGAGACCCCAATTTTCAGGGACATTAGAAAGAACCAACTAAACTTTAAAGCAAATTCTGGCCAAACTTTGGCAGGAAACTACTTTACCTTGGGTCAACAATCTACCATGGCTTTGCTGAGGCTGTGTATAGCTCCAAAAGATGCACTTCAGCTTAGTCCCTTTGAGATGGTCTATGGGTGACCTTTCCTCACCCAGAACCTGGTCCTAGAACAGGAGATCTAGGAACCCACCAAATATTTTATAAACCTAGGACAAACTCAACAAATCATCCAGGGGATAAGGAACAAAATCCTCCCTAGGCACATAGTAATTTGTCCCTACATAAAATTAAACCTGGAGACCAGGTTTTAATCAAAACCTGGCAGGTGAAGAGGCCTCACTAGCAATAAGAGTCTAAATGGAAGGGGCCTTACTCTGTGGGTCTGACCTCTCCCACAGTTGTTAAAGTGAAAGGAGTTGCCAGCTGGGTGCACTTATCCCAAGCAAATCCCACTGTCCAAGGAAATGCACAGGAAGCACCTGCTGTAATGTTTGAGTGTCAGCCATTGGATGGCCTGAAATACCTCTTTAAGAAGCAGAAGCTAAGTACCTGATGACAGCACCCTCACAGGTGAGCCCTTAGAACCTCCTGCTGGTGTTGCTTCCTCCTTATAGCCTTTATTTTTTAAAAAGGTTTATTTTATTTATTTATTTCTCTCCACCCACTCATTGTTTGCACTTTCTGTGTCTGTTTTTTGTGTGCTTGTCTTTCTTTCAGGAGGCACCAAGAACTGAACCCAGGACCTCCCATGTGGGAGGGAGGTGCCCAATTGCTTGACCCAACCTCTGCTCCCTGCTTTATTGTGTCTTTCTTTGTTTTCCTCCTTGTGTCTCTTGTGGTATCATTTTGTTGCATCAGCTTGCTGCACCAGCTTATTGCTTCAGCTCACTGTCTTACTTGTCTTCTTTAGGAGGTCCCAGGAACCAAGTCTATGACCTCCCATGTGGTAGGTGGGCACCCAATGCTTAAACCACATCCATTTCTCCAATCTCTATTATTTTACTGCTATAATCTCTCTCCCTTGGTGGATAGATGTTTAGCTACTAACATGACAACCTTAAAAACTCTTCTTTTAATCAATCTTCTTGCTCAAATCCCCCTTATCTCAGTCTTCCAAGCTGGTGGTTAGGGACCTGCACCTTAGTGAACTCACCTCCCAAATTAAAATACAAACTTGGGAAAGAGCCAGTTCCACTCCCTGTGTTTTGGTCCATTGTCCCCTACAAAAGACTTTCCTACCAATGATGGGCCATCCCAGTACTCTTACTACTTCCTTTGGGTGTGCTTGGAATTGGAAGGACAGTAGCCACAGTCTCCTCCAGACCAAATAGACCTATCACAACCTCTACCAGGAACCAACTAGCATAAAAATCACCACAGACAGCATGGAACTTGTTCAAACCCAGCTCGATTCTTTGGCAGCTGTAGTCCTTCAAAACCAAAGGTCTCTAGACATGCTCACTGCTGCTCAAGGAGGTGCTTGAACCTACCTGGGTGAAGAATGTTGCTTCTATGTCAATCAATCTTTGAAAGTCCAAGAAAACATTAAAAACTGTATTGACCAGGCATCCATACTAGAAAATGCTGCCAGCAGCACTCCATTCTCACTGTTCTTGTACCTCTCTCACTTCCCTTGGCTTATAGCACTCTTAGGCCCCCTTACAATCATCCTTCTTACACTTGTAGTAGGCCCCTAACTCAAGTTAACCCTTCCAGGATTAATGCATTCCAAAACAAACTTCTCCTCACATGTGGATATCACCCAGTCTCAATCATTGAAGCAAGCACCCCTCCTCCTGATGCCAGTAGCATAACCAGAAGTCAATCATTACCAGACAGCAATCCCTAGAATTCAAACTACCCATTAATCAAGCCACTCAACTCATTTCCCCTGCTTTGTCTCAAAAATGCCAATCAGTGCTAACCCTAACCCCCTATGATAGCCCATAAAACCAGGATCTCTAGAATAGAGAGCACACCTCTACCTTGAGCATGCTTGCACTCATGTCTAAATGTATACTTTCACCATATTAAACTCTTTTCTAACTTTCTTATAACTGTGGTGTGACTCTGAATTCTTTCTTATTATGTAGCCAAGGACCTGGAAATCAGCTCCAGCAACAGGTCCTCTACCTTTTTGGTTCACTCTATTTTGCAATCTATGTTTAGTTTTATTTTGCTGTTCTTTACTGTCCAGCTCTGAACTTACAGAACAGCTTCCACCAAAGTTCACTTAAGATAGAAGAACAAAGCAGGCCAATCCATATGGCAAAATAGTAATAGTTTATCAAGGAAATTACAGACCAGAAAGCTGGGCTTGGGTGGCAGCAGGATATTCAGATGAATGTTCTGTACCACCCAGTGGGTTGCAGAGGTTTATATAGGCTTATATAGGACATGAAGAAGGAGGACAGAGAGCAAAGCTAGGATTTGCAAGAATCTAAACATGTCTCTTTGAAGTTATGGATAGGTAGCAGTAATGGTTCTAGTACAACTAGCTATAGGGCTTAGGAATACGCATGTGCACTTTAAGAAGCAGTTACAGGGGTTTTGTTTTTATGGTTTTTGCTTTGTCTTTTTGATTAATTTATATCTTCTCTGGTTTATGGCCTCACACTTACCTAAGTTTTTGAGATGGGTGTGTGGCTCATTAATTTTTATTCTTTTTCCATTTAAAATGTGTGCTTTGAATATCATAAATTTCCACAAAATTTATACCAAGCAAAAGCAAGTTCCTTCCTCATAAGGCATCTCTAAAGCCAACTCCTGAGACACCAGTGCTTCAAAGAGGGAAAGAGTTGTATTGATTGCCTAAGCAATGGTGCACAGTGTCCTTCTGGCCCAAAATTGTCTCCCTGATCTTCAGAAATTCTAATATTTTATAATATTGGGGTGCCAATTAATAATTGGGGTGGAGCTAAATACAGGTCCTGTCATTAAAAACAAGGGGCTGAACAAGGCAGAAGGGGATGGGGTAGCAAACCAGGGTCAGATATAAGGATTTGAGATAAGGGTATACAGAACAAAGGTCATTTATACAGTTTTTCATATGTATATTGAACAGGGGTAGATGGAGTTGTTTCCAACACAATAGTAAACATACACAAAGGTGAGCTCAAGCCAGATTTACCATCACAATAGCAAACATACACAAGGATGAGTTCAGTCTAGTATTACCATCCCAATAGTAAACATACACAAGGGTGAGCTCAAGCTAAGATTACCATCACAATAGTAAGCATGCACAAGGATGACACTAAGTCTAGAGTAACCATACAGAGGAGTGGGACCACCCTAGCCAGCTTCAGTAATTTCAGCTAATACCCTTTTTCTATTCTATAATATAAAAGCATCTATGTAATAATTTAATGATCATGATCATTTGTTAATTCTTAACCCTTGGTTACAGAACAATTTATTTAACTGTAAACCACAGATTGGATCTTTATTATAATTCAGCTCAAATTATTTCTATCATTATTTATTTTTCAATCCATGGATTATTGAAAAGTTTATTTCTTGTTGCTGATGGTTTTACAACTCTGTGGCTATACTAAAAATCACTAAATTGCACATTTTTAAAGGGTGAATTTTAGGACATATGAATTTAAATTTCAATAAAGCTCTTATTTTTTAAATGTTTCATTGTTTTCCTTTTATATTTAGCTCATCAAACACCTTTAATTTCATTTTTACATATGGGATGAGGAAGTGTAACTAGATTCCTCCAGGTTCTTGGCTATGTTAAATAAAAGAATTTAAGAACATGCTGGTTTAGTTAGGCCAGCAGTTTTTAAAGGAAATGAGAGAAGAGCAGAAAATAACATATTATGGGTTCCCAGGTATACTTCCTGGCTGGTCCAGGCAGAAAAAGTGATGAATTTGCCTGCATCCTTGTTTTTAAACCATTAATTATCCCTCCCCTTGTTAGTGTTTGGGGAAGGAGTCTCAGCTGTTTGCTGTTTTGATTGGTTACCCCACCTGTCAATTTCCCCGATGGGGGCGCAATGACAAGGCCTCTTGAGAATATCTGAAGCTTGTCCTTGATCACAGACAAAATCTTATTCTAAATAAAGGATTCTTGAAAGGTTCTTCCAGCAGCCTTTTGGTGGGGAGGGGTCTTTCCCTCAGGTGGATTCTAGGCAGGTTCCATGGCCACGTGCTTCACAGCCATGTTTTTCTGCCAGGTTCCATATGTATCTTCTCATTCCCTAAATTAGCCTGCCTCAGTAGCAGTCAATATTTTTTTTTCCTAGTGTCAATTGTTACATAAATAAAATATCCATGTATGTGTAGGTTTCCGGACTCTCTGATCTTATGCATTTATTTACCTATCTTTAAGCTTTTCTACTTGTCTAATCAATATAAAGAACTCTTAAAAATCTCATGTTATAAATCTTTTTTATCATATTCAAGATTATGTTTGCTATTTTGGCTGTTTGCCATGATATGACAAATTGAATCATGTCTCACCTAATGGAGGGCAATGACAGGAATATCGTATCACTTCTTTGCTATTTCTACCAAAAGTGCTTAATCTGAATCCAAACCATCAAACTTGCCCAATTGAGAGACAGCCTCAAAACAATTGGACTCTAATCTTCAAATTGTCAAGGTCATGAAAGTCAAGGATGGGCAAAAATTCAAGAAGACAATACACTCAGGACAACTAAAAGCAATTCTTTGTTCAATGGTAATATTTAGGATAATTGGAAAATATTTAATGGGGTCTCTCTGCTAGATGGTAGTATTGTCTGCTTATTAAATTTCTGATTGTATTAATTATCTATTGCTAGGTAAAAAATTGCTGCAAACACAGCAGCTTAAAATGACTCACATTTAGTAACATAGTTTCTGAAAATCAGAAGTAGGTATAACTACTGGGTCCTCTGCTTCGGGATCTCATCTGAAAGCAGTAATCAAGGGGTCAACTGAAGCTGCAGTCTCATTTCATGGCTTGACTAGGGAAGGATCTGCTCCAACTGATGTTGGAGCGACCCTGGAGGTCTTGGAGAAAGATGTCAATCTAGGGTAGGAGGGTTCTTGACACAGTCATGAGAAAGAATTCAGGGACTAGTCAGGAGAATTTAATGTAAAGTGAAAGTGCAAACTCAAGAAGGGAGTGTGGGAGTGCTTGTACGAGTTTCACAAGTCACACCTGCTGGGACTGGGGTGCTGCTTTATTATGTCTGGGCTTCCTACTTCTTCCCCCTCCATGTAAATGAGCACTTGTAAGTCCCAACATTTCTCATTGGTTTGCCTTTTGCAGAAGAGGGATTGAAAACTACAACTTTTTGCTGGTGCTGTAGTCCTGCTGGTGTGGGAACAGTCCAGGGGAGGGGTCAGTGACACTTGTAGTGGCCAGGTGATGGGTGGGATTTTTTCATCTTCCTAGGGCTTTGGGCCCTCAGGCTTGGGTGGGTGATTTTTCCACTGCATTTCAGTATTATCTGATGGTGATTTTCCATTGGTTCTCCTCTATTGCTGAATTATCTCCTTGTATATTGCCTTTCCCTACCTCACAACCTTAGGTGGTTTTTGGCAGGATTCTGTTCCTTGGGTGCTGTTGGACTGACAGACTCTGTTTTTTCTAGCCACTGGCCAGTGGTAATCTTCAGTTCCAGCTGGTTGTTGTCTG
>PVKH010020752.1:0-14509 GCA_004027955.1 Chaetophractus vellerosus | reverse complement strand
GGGAAGCAGGTGCTCAACCACTGAGCTACACTGGCTCCCTTCTTGATTCCCCCATTCTATGAGCAGGCAATTTTTAATTCTCCAGCCTCAGGCCAGAGGCTACAGACAAGGGGGGTGCAGGATCCACCTTTGCTGGAAAGGGGAGAAAGAGGGGTGCAGCCTGAGGCTGATTCAGCATCTGGCCCACAAATTCGTTCTGCTGTGTCCCAGGAGCACTTCCAGGCTGGGTGGGCTTTTTCTATTGTTTACCTTGGGAGCCAGCAGGGGACTAAAGAGATCCCACCCTCTCAATCACCCTCCATACTGACCAGGACTAGTGGTTGAGGATGCAGAGGGGAACAGAATTATTTCCCAGCCACGAATAGAAAGGGGGCTGCCAGCAATGTTAGAAAACAGCCTGTGAGAAAGTTTGAAGCGGGACACTCTGAATAACCTTGAGGCAGGATCCTCTGTCACATTGTTGCTGTCCCAGTTGCAGCCAACACCCTCTGACTAGGCTTTGAACTGGGAGGGCTGCCAAGAAGTGCCATCTGCTGGTGGACCAAGGAAGTGCATGTGAGAAAATGAAAAGTAAGTAAGAGAGGCTTTTTCTGGCCTTCACAGCTTTCCTCCCCAAGTCCCTTGGTCTATGGCCCAGATTTGAGCAACTAACACAATCCTGAAGACCCAGAACAAACTAAACCAAGAATCAAAGAATGGCAGTAATACACAGCCTCCTACCACCAAATCCCTATGAAAGAAAAATTGAGCATCAGAGTAAACTCACCATCAGAATCAGATGTCTAGACATCAGCAAAAAATTACAGGCCATACTAAGAAAATGGAAGAAGTGGTCCAAGCAAAGGAATATATCAAAACCCCAGATGAGACGCAGCATTTGAGAGAACTAATCAATGAGAGTCTTACAAACTTCCAAAATCAAGTTAATGAGTTGTAAGAAAATATGTCCAAAGAGGCAAAGGGCATCAAGAAGACACTGAGTGAGCACAAAGAAGAATTTGAAAATATGAATAGAAAAATAACAGAGCTCATGGGAATGAAAGACACAACAGGGAATATCAAAAGCACACTGCAGGCATACAACAGCAGACTCGAAATGATACAAGAAAGATACGGAAGATAGAACAGCTGAAATTGAAGAGAGAGAAGAAAAGAGACAGAAAAGAATGAAAAAAATTGAGCAGGGTCTCAGGGAGTTGAATGATAAGATGAAATGCAACTACATATCTGTCATGGGAGTTCCAGAAGAAGAAGAGAAAGAAAAAGGAGCAGAAAGAGTATTTGAGAAAATAATACTGAAAATTTCCCAAGTATCATGAAAGAAATTAATTTACTTGTCCAAGAAATGCAGAATGTCAAATGTCAAAGAAAAGGGAAAATTCGGAGAGCAAGGGAAAAACAAACCATCACATACAAGGGACGCCTGTAAGACTTAGTGTAGATTTCTCATCAGAAATCATGGAGGGGAGAAGACAGTAGTATGATACAATTAGGAGCCTGAAAAAGAAAAACTGCCAGTCAAGAATTCTTTATCCAGCAAAATTGTCCTTCAAATATGAAGGTGAGTTTAAAATATTCACAAACAAACAGAAACTAAGAGAGTTTGTAAAAATGAATCCGAATTTGCAGGAATTATTAAATGGAGCCTTACAGCCCAAAAGAAAAAGACAGGAGAGAGAGAGGCTTGGAGGAGGGTGTTGAAGGCAAGGATAGCATAAAGGATAACCAAAAGAGTAAAAAGACAGACAAAAATAAGATATGACATGTAAAAACCAAAAAATAAAATGATGGAAGTAGAGAATGCATTTACAGTAATATCATTGAATGTGAATGGATTAAACTCCCCAAACAAAAGATATAGGCTGACAGAGGGTTAAAAAAAAATGAGGGGAGAAGGTGTAGCTCCGTGGTTTGAGCACCTGCTTTCCATGTGTGAGGTCCCGGGTTCAATCCTCAAACCTCCTAAAAAAAAATGAGCCATCCATATGCTGTCTACAAAAGACTCACCTTAGATGCAGGTATACAAACCAGTCGAAAGTGAAAGGTTGGAAAAAGATACTCCATGCAAATAGTAACCAAAAATGAGCAGGGGTAGCTACACTAATATCAGACAACAGACTTTAAATGCAAAAAAGTTACAAGAGATACAGAAGGCCATTATATATTAATAAAAGGGACAAACCACCAGGAAGAAGTAACAGTCATAAATATCTATGCACCTAACCAGGGTGCCCCAAAATACATGAGGAAAACTCTGGGAAAACTGAAGGGAGAAATGGACAACTCTACAATAATGGTTGGAGACTTTAACACACCACTCACATCATTAGATAGAACTAGACAGATCAACAAGGAACCAGAACTTGAACAATATGATAAACGAGCTAGACCTAACAGGCATGTACAGAATGTTGCATCCCAAATCAGTGGGTTATACATTCTTCTCAAGTGCTGGATTTGGTTCCCAGTACCTCCTAAAGAAAAAAAAAAAAACAGACAATGAGCAGGCAATGAGCAAAAACAACGAGCAGACAACTAACACAAACAACAAGCAAAAACAATGAGCAAAATCAACGTGCAAACAGACAAGAGAGCCATCTCAGGGGGAGGAAAAGAAGAAGAGCTAAAATCAATGATCTAGGGGAGTGGATGTGGCTCAAGCAATTGGGTGCCCATCCACCACATGGGAGGTCCTGGGTTTGGTTCAACCCAAGAAATCAATTAACATAATATACCACATTAACAAATGGAAGGAAATAAACCACATGATAGATGCAGAAAAGTCATTCAACAAAATCCAGCATCCTTTCTTGATCAAAAACACTTCAAAAGATAGGAATAGAAGGAAAATTCCTCAATATGATAAAGGGCATATAAGAAAAACCCACAGCACCCAAAAATGTGCCCAATGGGAAAAAGTTGAATGCTTTCCCTCTAAGATTGAAAACAAGACAAGGATGCCTACTGCAACCTCTGTTGTTCAACATTGTACTAGAAGTTCTAGCTAGAGCAATTAGACAAGAAAAAGTAAGTAAATAAAAGGCATCCAAATAGGAAAAGAGGAAGTAAAACTCTATTTGTGGATGATATGATCCTATATTTTAAAAAATTATGAAATGTCTATGACAAAGCTACTTGAGCTAATTTCAGCGTGACAAGATACAAAATCAGCATGCAAAAATCAATAATATTTCTGTACACTGGTATTGGACAAGTTGAGGAGGTAATTAGGGAAAAAATTACATTTACAATAGCAACAAAAAGTCTCAAATACCTAGGAATCAATTTAATCAAAGAGGTACGGGACCTATATGCAGAAAACTACAAAACAATGCTAAAGAAATCAATGAAGACAAATGGAAAGATATTCCAAGTTCATGGATTGGAAGACTAAATATCATGAAGATATCAATCCTACCCAAACTGATTTATAGATTCAATGCAATACCAATCAAAATTCCAACAGCCTCTTTATAGAAATAGAAAAGGCAATTACCAAATTTATTTGTGAGGGAAAGTGCACTTGAATAGTCAAAAGCATTCTATAATAGAAGAGCTATGTGGAAGGAATTTCACTGCCTGACCTTGAAACATATGACAAAGCTACAGTGGTCAAAACAGCATGATATTGGCATAAAGACAGATACATTGATCAGTGGAATAGAATTAAGAGTCCAGAATAAACCCTCACCTCTACAGCCAACTGGTTTTTGACAAACCTATTAAGTCCATGTCAATGGAACAAAACAGTCTCTTTAACAAACGGTGCTGGGAGAACTGGATATCCATAAACAAAAGAATGAAAGAGGACTTCATCTCACTCCCTATACAAGAATCAGCTCAAAATGGATCAAAGGCTTAAATAGAAAAGGCACAACCATAAAACTCCTAGAAGAAAACGTAGGGAAACAGCTTCAAGATTTTGTGGTAGGGAAGCAGATGTGGCTCAGGCAGTTGGGTGCCCGCCCTACCAAATGGGAAGTCTCAGATTTGGCTCCCGGTGCCTCCTAAAGAAGACAAGCAAGTCAGTGAGCTTACGTGATGGGCTGGCATGGCAAGCTGATGCAATGAGATGATGCAACAAAGAGACACAACAAGGAAACACAATGAGAGACAAAACAAGCAGGGAGCAGAGGTGGCTCTAGCCATTGGGTGCCTACCTCCCACGTGTGAGTTCCCAGGTTCGTTTCCCAGTGCCTCCTAAAAAGAAGATGAGCACACAACAAACAGACACAGAGAACAGACAGCGAGTGCAAACAATGGCAGGGTTGGGGTGGGGGGGGGATACATTTTTTAAAAATACATTAAAAAAAAAAAGATCTTGTGGTAAGTGTTGGTTTCTTGGATCTTATACCCAAAGCATGAGCAACAAAAGAAAAAAAAAAAAAACAGATAAATAGGACCTCTTCAAAATTAAACACTTTTGCACCTCAAAAGACTTTGTCAAAAGGGTGGAAAGGCAGCCAACACAAAGGGAGAAAATATTTGGAAATCACATATCTATTAAGAGTTTAATATACATGATATATAAAACAATGGTACAACTCAACAATAAAAGGACAAGTGACCCAATTTAAAAATGGGCAAAATACTTGAATAGACATTTGTCCAAAGAAGAAATACAAGTGGTAAAAAAAAAAAAACCACATGAAAAAAAGTTTCAACATTGCTAAGTGATTAGGGAAATGCAAATCAGGTCCATGAGATATTGTTTCACAGCTATTAAAATGGCCACTATTTAAAAACCAGAAAACTACAAGTGTTGGAGAGGATGTGAAGACATAGGAATGCTTATTCACTTTGGGTGGGGATGTAGAATGGTACAGCCACTATGGAGGAATGTTTGGCATTTCCTAAGACAGTTGAATATAGATTTGGTCATGATCCAGCAATACCACTATTAAGTATAAAACCAGAAGAAGTGAGAGCAGTGACATGAACAGACATCTGCACACCAGTGTTCATAGTGGCATTATTCACAATAGCCAAAAGATGCAAACAGCCTGGGTGTCCATCAACCGATGAATGGATAAACAAACTGAGGTATAGACACACGATGGAATACTATGCAGCTGTAAGAAAAACTGAAGCATATGACAACTTGGATGAGCCTGGAGGACATTATGTTGAATGAAGGAAGCCAGGTACAAAAGGACAAATACTGTTTGATTGCCCTATTATGAACTAATGAACTGTGTAAAATCATGGCGTTAATAACTGTAATATGGGTCATCAGAAAATAGGAGTTTAGAGAATGGAAAACTGAAGGTCAACCTGTGCAGAATTAGTAAAAAGTTTGTAAATCTTTGGAAATGAATAGAAAAGTTGAAATCACAACATAGTCTTTGTAACTAGAGGTTCTATTACATGGGTATGACAGTGTTGAAAGGGAAAGTCTAAGGTCATGTATATTACTAGAAAGAAAACTAAAAAATGTAACATGGGACTGTATAGCATAGTAAAACCGCATGTGAAATATGAATATGGGTTATATTGCATACATAAGACTGTTTTTCTTTTTTTTAAACAATTTATTAAAGTATATCATTCATACATGAACACACATAAACTATAAGTGTTCAATAAGCATCGTGATCTTACAAAACAAACATGCATAACATCATACAGGGCTCCCACACTTAACCCCCCCACACAAACACCCTGCATTGTTGTGAAACATTTGTTCACAAATTATGCAAGAGCATTGTCAGAATATCACTACTAACTATAGTCCGTATCTTACTCCCCTATACTTTTTTTAAGGATTTATTTATTTACTTACTTAACTTTTATCCATTTCCCCCCGCCCCTGTTTTTATTGTTTTTGTGTCCATTCGCTGGACAACTCTCTGTGTCCATTTCCTGCCCTCTCTTCTCATCCTTTTCCTCCTGTCTTCACTGGGATTCGATTCTCAGAACCTCCAATGTGGGAGAGAGGTGTCCTACCACCTCCACCACCTTAGTTCCTGGTTTTCCGGCACGTCTTGTCTTGGCTCTCCCTTGTGTCACTCTCCTGTTACGTCATCATCCTGCTGTGTGGCTCGCAGGGCCTGATGGCGCACCCGTGCACAGGGCCTGGGAGCACACCCACATACGGGGCCAGATGGCTTACCTGCTTGCGGGGCCTGGCGGCGCACCTGAGTACAGGTCCTGACAGCTCACCCGCTCATGGGGCCTGGCAACGTACCCACGCACGGGGCCTGGCAGCCCACGTGCCTTCTTTATTTTTCTTTTTAAAATTTTTACTGGAGGTCCTGGGGATCAAACCCAGGTCCCTCCATATGGGAAATAGACGCCCAACCATCTGAGCCACATCCGTCACCTTGCTATATCTCTTAAGGTTGACCAAAGATACTTACAGTTACAGTCATTTCCCATACAGGATGGTCATATAAAAATCAGGCTTAGTTTATCACCAGCATTTTAAAAACAAGACCTAGAGGGAAAAACTAGGTCTGGGGACACAGGCATGGTTTCTAATATAGCGAATGTTTAGCCTACCCTGATTATCACAAAAATCAGGACAGCAAGAATATTCACATAAGACTGTTTTTCTTTGAAACCGAACAAATGTATGTTACTGTTACAAGATGTTAATATATGCAAAAAAAACATTATATTAGTGAAAGAAACCAGATACAAAGTACTACATATTGTATGATTCCATTTGCATAAAGGTAAATATAAATCAATTTATAAAGATGAAATTTGAGTAGTGATTATGTAGGGCTGGTGAAGGATAGAGGGATTGAGAGGTGACTGCTAGGGAGTGTGGAGTTTTTCTTTTTGGAGTAATGAAATTGTTCTAACATTTTTTTGTGATAGTGAATGCACAACACTGATTATACTAAAAGCCATTGAATGTACACTTTGGATGGATTGGACGGTGTGATGGCTAGGCTAATGTGTCAACTCGGCCAGGTAATTGTGTCCATGTATTAGGTCCAGCAAGCACTGGGCTAATCGTAATACAAGAACATTTATGGACTTCGATCACCAGTGAGTTTACTGCATGGATGGCTGATTACATCTGCATCAATCAGGGAAATTTGATCAAGAATGGATGACGCTTTTATCCAATCAATTGACTGCCTTAAAAGGTGAAGTGATTTCAACATTCAGAGAGAATTTCCCAGCTCGTCTTTGAACAGCCAACTTCTCCCAGAAACTCATCAAGGACCCTTCATTGGACTTTCATCGGAGCCCCTGGCTTGCAGCCTGCCTGCGGAACCTGGACTTGTGCATCCCCACGGTCACGTGAGAGACTCTTATAAAATCTCATATTATTGACAGATATCTCCTGTTGATTCTGTTTCCCGAGAGAACCCTGACTAATACTTACGGTGTGTGAATATATCTCAATAAAACTGCTTTTTTTAAAAAGCACAGTAAGCTTATAGTAAAAAGCAACATATCCCTGCATTTCCATTCTACCCATCTGTAGTCCCCAAAAGCAATAATACTGAACTTAGCTGTTCCTCTTAATACTTAAAAATGCCTACCTTGATGTTCCTTGCCATTGATTGTCCATTTTAGATATTAACCATTGACCTGCTGCTGTGATAGATGCACATCTGTACAACCAACCCACTGCCCCTCAAGGGGATTTATGAGTCTCTTAAACTTTGCTACTGCATTTCTTTTCATGAATATTTTAGTTTCCTTTGGCTGCTCAAGCAAATACCATGCTGTAGGTTGATTTAAACAATAGAATTTATTGGCTCACAGACATATATACAACATTACACCCTAAAACAGTGATATACATTCTTCTCAAGCCTTCATGGATCTTTCTCCAGGCTGAACCATATGTTGGCTCACAAAAATTTAAATAGATTGAAATTATATAAAGCACTTTCTCTGATTATAATGGAATGAAGCTGCAAATCAATAACAGGTGGAAAAAGGGAAAACTCACAGATACATGGATATTAAACAACACACTTAAATAATGAGTGGGCTAAATAAGAAATTGCAAGAGATATCAGTAAATATCTTGAGACAAATGAAAACGAGAACATGACATATCAAAAACTATGGGATGAAGCAAAGGTAGTGCTGAGAAGGAAATTTATAGCCCTCAATGCTTACATTAAAAATGAAGAAAGATGGAAGCAGATGTGGCTCAGTGGTTGAGCACCTGTCCCAGGTTCAATTCCCAGTACCTTCCTTTAAAAAAAAAAGAAAAGAAGAAGAAAGAGCTAAAAATGAAAGTCCTAAATGTATACTTGGAAAAAAGAACAGCAAGCTATTCCCAAAGCATGTAGAAGGAAAGAAAGAACAAAGAGTAGGGCAGAAATAAATGAAACAGGGAACAAAAAAACAATAGAAAGAATCAACAAAACCAAAAGTTGGTTCTTTGAGAAGATCAATAAAGTTGGCAAACCCTTTTGCTAGGTGGACAAAGGGGAAAAAAGAGCAGATGCAAATAAATAAAATCAGAAACAAGATGGGGGACATTACCATGGACACCTCAGAAATAAGAGAGATCATAAGAGGATACTATGGACAGCTGTACACCACCAAACTATACAATGTAGACAAGATGTACAAATTCCTAGAAACACATGAACCACCTACACTGACCCTAGAAGGCATAGAAGACCTCAACAAACCAATCACTAGTAATGAGATTGAAATAGTCATCAAAAACCTTCCAAAAATGAAAAACCCAGGACCAGAGGGCTCCACAGGTGAATTCCACCAATCATTGAAAGATGATTTTAAACCAGTCATGCTCAAACTCTTCCAGAAAGTTGAACGAATGAATGTTACCAAACTCATTCTATGAAGCCAATATAACCTTAATATCAAAGCCAGACAAAATTACAGACCAATGTCTCTAATGAATACAGATGTAAAAATCCTCAATAAAATACTTGCAAATCTGAAAGCATATTAAAAGAAATATACATCACAATCAAATGGGTTTGATCCCAGGTATGCAAAGATGGTTCAACACAATAACACCAATCATTGTAATATACCACTTAATAAATCGAAAAAGAAAAATCAAATCACATGATCATCCTGACTGATGCAGAAAAGGCATTTGACAAAATACCGCATCCTCTCTTGATAAAAACACACAAAAGGCTAAGAATAAAAGGAAACTTTCTGAACATGATAAGGGCATTAATGAAAAACCCACAGCTAACATTGCACCCAAAGATGAAAGACTGATCGCTTTCCCGCTGAGATTGGGAACAATTTAAGAATGCCCACTGTCACCCTTGGTATTCAGTATTGTGCTAGATGTTCTAGCTAGAGCAATTAGGCAAAGACAAAGAAATAAAAGGCACCCAGATAGAAAAGGAAAAAGTAAACCTCTCACTATTCACTGATGATATGATCCTATGTCTAGAAAATCCCAAAAAATCCACAACAAAGCTACTAGAGCTAATAAGCAAGTTCAGCAAAGTAGTGGGATACAAGATTAATATGCAAATATCAGTAGTGTTTTCTTTACGCTACTAATGAGCAATCTGAGGAGGAAATCAGGAGAAAATTGCATTTACAGTAGCAACTAAAAGAATCAAATATTTAGTAATAAACTTAACCAAGGACATAAAGGACCTGTATTCAGAAAACCACAAAGCATTACTCAAAGAAAGCAAAGATGACCTAAACAAAAGGAAGAACATTCCATGTTCATGGATTGGAAGACTAAATATCAATAAAGTGTCAGTTCTACCCAAACTGATTTACAGATTCAACGCAATCCCAGTAAAAATTTTAACAGCCTTTATTGCAGAAATGGAAAAGCAAATTAGCAAATTTATTTGGAAGGGTAAGGGGACCCGAATAGCCAAAAATATCTTTAAGAAGAAGAACAAAGTTGGAGGACTCTCACTTCCTGACTTTAAAGCTTGTCACTTAGCTACAGTGGTAAAGGCAGCATGGTACTGGCATAAAGATAGACATATTGACCAATGGAATCGAACTGAGAATTCAGAAACAGACCCTCACATCTATGGTCAAGTGATTTTTGACATGGCTGTCAAACCCACCCAGCTGGGTCAGAAACAGTCTATTCAACCAGTGGTGCTGGGAGAGTTGAATATCCATAACTAAAAGAGAGAAAGAGGACCTCTATCTCACACCTTATACAAAAATTAACCTTAAATAATTAAGAGAGCTTTACTTCTCCATTTGGGGGAAACGTTTCAACTGTATTCCATAGTTTTTGAGATAAAGAGTGTTTTTATCTGTAAGAAAGTCTAGTCAGAGATCTATCAGTCTGTCATCAGGGGATCCTGGGGCTGGTGCACTCGGGGCAAATAAAGGCAAGGTCTTTTGTCATTTTCCCTTATGCACATTTTTCTAATTGATTTTCTTACAATGGCTGTGTATTACTTTGTGTTTTGGTCAGCCACAGGCGTGCCTTTTGAAATATACCAAAGATTGGTCGGTCTTTACAAAGGGTATTTATTTGGGGTAAAAGCTTACAGTTACCAGGCCACAAAGCATAAATTTCTTCCCATACCAAAGTCCATGTCCTGGAGCAAGATGGCTGCCGATGTCTCCAAGGTTCAGGCTTCTGGATTCCTTTGTTCCCAGGGCTGCGTTTCTCTCCGGGCTTAGCTTCTGTTTCCTTCACGAGTTCAGCTGTAGACCATGAGGCTTTCTATGCATTGCGTCTCTCCACAAGGCAGCTGTAGACTATCGGGCGAATGGCTCACTCCAACGTCAGAACTGCTTCTCAAATCTCCTTCTCCAATTCTCTGCTTCTCTCAATCTGCTTTTCTCAATCTGCTTTCTCTGCTGCCTCTTGTCTAGCCTTTTATACTTGAGACCACACCCACCGAGGGGTGGGGCTCAACGTCTCACTGACGTGGCAGTTAATGCCCTACTCATAACTTAATCATGCCCAGATGAACAGATTAGTTTACAAGAATAATCCAATCTGTATTTTTGGAATTCACGATTAAATAAAACTCTGAAACTATTACACTTTGTAATAATGTTTTATTAAATTTTAAATGTTTTAATAAAAAAGGATTTTCCTATCTTGCCTTTCACAGATATTATGAAAGGAAGGCCAAAAAAATGGTATAGAAGAAAGGATTAAATTATTAGAAATGAGAGAAAATATTTGTGTATGTTGGAGAAATAACAAACTAAACTGCAAAGCAACAAAGGCGTTTATTTGAGGTCTCAGAATTGCAGTGCAAGGAGCACAGATTCAGGGAGCCATCCATTTGGTGCCCTGTCTTGACACTTCCAGGCAAGGGTTTCTGAAGAAAAAGGAAAAGATTGCATAAAGTTGTTTGTGGTTGGTGGATATTTGGGGCACTCCAGATATCTTTTGGGTTAAATAGTTGACTTATAAGAGTTCCTTGTCTTGTGATTTGTTTCTGGTGTCTGGATGTCTTTCGAGTTGCTCGAAGTTTTGCCTACTTTGGCAATTTGTGCTACCTGGCTGAGATTTTCCATTTTAAATCTCTTTTTAAAACTCTTCACCACAGTAACTCTTATTTTGTTATATTTCTTTTTACACAAATATGGATAAAGTGCATGTTTGAAAGTGAACAAACAGATCATTTCAGATCCATTATAAATGTCACAAAAAGGATAAACCAGTTAGAGGACATCTAAGTGTGCCAGGTATTCATGGAAAAGGAGCGGAAAGGTTAAAAGAGCATAATTAAACTGAAGAGGGAACAGATGTGGCTCAAGCAGTTGGGTGCCTGCCTCCCACATAGGAGGTCCCTGGTTGGCTTCTCAGTGCCTCATAAAGAAGAAACAAAGAGACAACGAGCAAAAAAAACAAAACAAAAACAAACAAACAAAAACTGAGCAAACAGATGAGGGAGCCATATTGGGGGGGAAAAAAAAACTGAAGAGGCAATTGAATACAAATAGAAATTAAAATTAACATTTGAATTTGAGATTAATATGGGAACATAGTGTTCTTGGACTTAATTCATCTTAGGGTTTGAATCCATACATTTATTAGGTTCAGGATATTAGCATTTTATTTTTTGCTGATTGTTTAAGGAATCACACTCATGAGACCTAAAACAGTGCCAGGACAACCCTTATCACTTACATCCCCCAAAAGTTTAATTAGATCTCACTTTATGGCTTAGATTTTTTTCTGGAAAAGTACGTGTCTTGGAAAATATCTTAAGGGAATCTCATGCTGAATGGATTTAAGGAAATTCAGGGCTTAAAGGTGTGGTGCTGTCCTGTAAAGTAACAAACCCCTTTGTAATTCAAATCCGCACCCTTTTGACTTCCTCTGATGATTTTCAATCAAGCCTTCCTGTCTTACCAGGGCCTTCCACACGCGGCCCCCAGCCCGCAGCCCCCACAGCACAGCCACCATCCGCCTAACCAAGGGGAGTGGGAAGGATGGGTGCACCCCAACTTCCTTCCTCCCACATCTGCTTCAGCTAAATAGGGGGCCTGGTGCGAAATCTTGAGAAGGCCAACTCGGTGGCCTTGCCCACTGATCAGGGACCCCTCTCCCCTCCCCCACCCCTCCCCCAGCCATGGGGCACACCGGTGGTCTTCCTGAGCCAACCAATAGGTTAAGAGATTTTCAATCAATAGGCTCCATTACCCTAATTAATAACCAGCCAATCAACACCTCCCATTTAGCATACCTCATTAACATAAAATGCTAGTCTCCAAACCCTAACCAATGGTCTTATGTGGACCCAGTGATTGGCCGATCAGAGCATCGCAACTTGAGGCTCCACTTCCGCCCCCCCCAGGGTGGAGACAGAGTGAACCTATATCTAGCACAGCCCCAAGGAAAGCACCGCCGCAGGCCAGGGTCAAGACTGGCAGGAAACAAACTTAGGAGCTGGGGGGAGAATGCTGGAGAGCAGTGAGGGGGCAGTGATGACGGCGGATAGCCAAGCTCCAGTGGTAAAGCCACCTGGTGCTAGATTACTCCTGGAAAGACTAACTTTAAGCCCCACTGCCAACTAGCAGCATACAGGGTTTGAAAACAAGTTGTGCATGTATCTAAATAACTGCTCTGCTCTTTGGCCCTACAGCCCTGAATGAAGAAGTAAGCCATTTTGAAAAACGAAAGATATTTATTTTACTATCCACGATAATGACCTGGGCACGATCCAAACCCTTGGATCCTGTGAGTAGTGTGTTAATTTTTCTTTTCAGCAACATTTCACCCTTAATGCCTTGTAATCTGTCTGCCAAAGGACCTTTGTATAGTGGTTGTACATTCTCACACTCTAGAGCGCTATCCGATAATATGCACTCCACAGAGGTCACTGACCCTAAGCACGTCAATTCTAAGGGGCTCCATTGCCTTTTATGTCATCAAGACAAAGAAAAAATGCTGCCTACTAATCTCTAATAATGTGTGAAAGGCAAATCGGAGTCATTTGCAGAGTGCACCGTTTTCTTTGGGACACCAAAGTTTTGCTGCAGCAAAGCAAGCTTTCAAGAATAGAGATAGCTTCAGGGTTCTAGGGATGACAAAGGATTTTTATACACAAAAAAGGAAGTTAGTTTGACTCTTGTTGCGTGGGCAAGGGTTCGTCCATCTTATATGGGCGGGGTTGCTGCAGGTGGGCTTTATTTTGTGTTGGGTCAAAGGTAATGAACTAGAGGCTTGAGGCTGTCTGGGTCAGCTGCTTTGGTGGGGATTTCAAATTTCAAAAGATAAAGAGGAACCCAAGAAGGCATGGGGTGTTTTTGGCTTTCAGGGGTCCCCAGAGCTTTCTCTATACAATTTTATCAAATGCTTTCTTATCACTTAGAATTGTTATTTTAAACGTATTGAAAGCTCTGTTTTAGGCTTATTTAGAGCTATATTTTTGTCACATACATTCTTGTGCATATATTAAAAAGAAAATAGAAGCAAAATACAGAGATTATAATTTTCCCAAAACGTCTTTATGTTTGGAGTCTGATGTCTCTGAATCTCACCATTCTTTTTCCACCCAATAATTCAGCCTTAAACCTGAGTTGTGTCATTTGCTTGTACGTACTTTCCTTTCCTATAAAGCACGTGGTTTTTACTGAGAAAATGTGCACTTACAGCCAATCTTCCAGCATAGCTTATTTTCTTTACTAATATCCAATTTGCATTTGCTGCTCTGTTCCTGTGCCTTTTCAGTTCTGTTCTGTATCACAGGACAATCTTTTAAAAAGATATGATAAATGGCAACTAAATCAACATGTGTCTTCCCAACAATGTACACAACTCACTTTGAAGTAATGACAATACCAGTAGTTGTGCTCAAGGTCAGCCAGGGATCCACAATGACAACTCAACTTCGTGCTTCCTGGATGACTACAGTTGTACTAAGCCCTTGATTACAAGACACATTCTGATTTCAGAGATGTTCTAATGGGAAAGAAAAAGAAAACGGGATCCATTATTTATAACAAGGATATATTTAGATATTTATCACACTTATTTCAGCAAGTTGCTTTTTTGGTTTGTCTATCCTTCAGTGGACTAGGTCCTGGAGAGAAGGGACCAGGGTTTTCATGTCCTTGTCTTTTTTTTTTAAAGGTTTTTTTT
>PVKH010020751.1:0-14510 GCA_004027955.1 Chaetophractus vellerosus | reverse complement strand
GCATCTTTCTACATGTGTGATATAATTCAATAAAAAGTAAATCTTGCAAAAAAAACTTAACCATATAGTATTCTCAAGGGTGAGTTATGTAGGTGTAGTTAATGCAGCTTGAAATGTTGCTCTATCACAAACTTGGTGTAAAGTATGTAAAGTTTTTGAGCATCAGGATTATCTTTCTTATAGCTGCAATTTATTTTTTTAAATCTGAAAATTTCAGAACCAATAATTAGGACACCATATGTAGATTTAGCAGCATATAACTCAGTCATGCCTTCTATCAGTCAATTCTTCTCTCTATTCCAAGAGTACTTTAGTAATGGTCTCTAAGAAATGATTGATTTTCTCATCTTGATATTCTGCCTTATGTTTATTCACCCTCCCACTTTTGTTTCTTTCATTACAGCTTCATATATCCAGAAGAAAATTTCCTTGATTTGAGTTCCTTTTAAAATTACTCTAAAATAAATTCTTTGATAGAACACAAAATACATAGCATACAGTTCAAATTTTAAGCAAACATCAAAATCATTTATCAGCACTGCTTACCTCTTTTGTACAAGTTATGAACCAGATGCCATTTACCCATCTCCCCTATACCCATTCTATCAAATTCATATTTCTAAACCTCAGCACATTCTAAAATGAAGGTGACACAATTCTCAAATTAAATCAAGGCATTGTAAGCAGAATTGTGTGGTCTGTCAAGCAATTCAGGGATGATTTTGTTGGCTGATATAGGTACCACGTGAAGACAATCCCAGAGGCATCCATCTGGTGTTTCTGAGCCTCAGTGAATAAGGAATAAGATGAAGAAAATGGATGCAAACTCTAGAACATGCTACTTGGAAAACTTCAGATCATTCTTCTACCATGGTGCAGTCAAATACTCATTAAAGTGCTAAATAGCAAGTGAAGGAGCCATTAATTGTGCATAAAAGAAATTTCTTGGATACATTTTGGACCGTTTTTCTATACTTCATGCATAAAGAGCCTGAACTAGGTCTGTCATTAAGCCCACATTATTTTATCTCTCTTCTCTATGTCTGCATTCCTACAGAGCCCAGAATAGTGCAAACAGCAAACAATGCAAACATTTTTTGACTATATGCATGCATAACTTGAACAAAGAGTGGAGCAAAAAGAATTTGAGAGTAGGTCATTCACTCTGAGCCTAATGAGCAGAGAACTGTGAAGGGCCTAAAAAAGTTGGAGACATGTGGGTGTGAATTAACAGATACTTAATGAGCAGTTTAATTACCATGCTGAGTCTGGCCTATATTACAATGCATTATTTTAAGGCTATAAATTATTTATATGGCTAAAACGTATGTGTCTGCTTTCATCCTCTCTTTTTTCTAAATACTTTGTATTAACTTGAACCTTGAGAAAGAATACAATTGTGTGTATTTCCTGAAGATAAGGGAGAAAATATATCTTGAATGGAAAAATCAATTTGTTAAATCTATATTTCTCATGTTATAAAGTATTTTCACTCTGAGAATTCCCAGAATTAATTGCCCTCATTTGTTCTCCATGTGGCAGTATCCAGACCTTCCGATAGATGTTTTCCCCTGCCCCCAATGAGTGCACAATAATTTCTTAAAGCTTCTTTCCTTTTGGAAACATTCCCAGATACGGGTAAATATGTTGAAAATAATAGAATTGATAAAATAGTGTTTTGTTCAAACGGAAATTTCATAAAGGTAATTTCTAGATGGAAAATAATTTTATTGAATTAAAGAAGAATGTATTCCAGAAGACTGTGAAATAGCAAAACAATGATGAGTAGTGAATGAGTACATGGCTCATCAAGACTACCGCAGAATTTCAAACATTACTTTGAAGATGGAAGAGGGTATAATCCCACATGGTTCTTAAAATAAACACACTTGGATCTATTGTATGGGCCTGAGCAAGATTGCCCTTAGTGAAAACATAGGTGAACTGGGATCCATCAACTCATAGCCACAATTGAAAGAAAACCAATTTTGTTAATGGATATAAGTTCCCAGAAAGATTGCATGAGATTATAATTAACTACTTAAGAAAGATAGGCAAGGCTGTTAGTAAGAGTAGTAGGTTCAGTCCTAAAGTTGTGACAGCATCAATAAGCAGTCAAATTAGCAACTGGCTCTTAAGATTTTTTTGGTTTTAATTTGGGGGTAATGGTTTTCCTGTTCTGCTGAAAGTCAAAGCAAAACATTAAGAGAAAGTCTAGATTTGTTATGGCAAATTCTTTGTGTATGAAGCATAGAAAAAATGGTCCAAAATGTGCCGAGAAAACTTATTTTATGCATACCAAATGGCTATGTCACTCAGTATATAGCACTCTAGTGACATTCCAACTGCACCATGCTAAACAAAACCAAAAGAAGCAATTTCAGTTTGAGCCACTCCACTTCAAATTATTTCATAGCCATGAATTAAACTAAACACTCATCACTAAATAATAATTGTGAAATGGGATGTGGGATGCATAATCCTAAGTGTGCCAACAACACATATACATGTGGACAAGTAAATGAACCTACTCAAATCATTCATCCATCATCAGCCTATTGAGTACACATTACATAAGGTGCTATATAACAAAAACTTTATTTCACCCAGCACTCAATGAGCTCAGGACATAGTTGGGCCATAGACCAGTGACTAAACTATGCAGGAAATCATATAGACATTTGAGAATCAGACAAAAGTTACGGGACCCTTACTTAGGAGGACAAAAGAAAAAAAAAAAACATCTGCACAAATACTCATAAAATTCAACATGTAATTTTGGGGTTTCACGTATGTCTAAATTACATCCATGGACCCAGGGGATCACAGGTTACCACCTCAGTTCTTATATCTAATTGACTATCATGATTTCTCATTTCATAGCTGTCTGACATACTGAGGACATTTATTTAAACTATCACAACGAAGTAGTTATATATTACTCATAAACCTTAACTACCCCAAAACAGCTTAAAATATAAACATTTAAAATCTCACACAGTTTCTGAAGATCAGGAATCTTGGAGTAGCTTAGCTCAGTGGTTCTGGCTCAAGATCTCTCATGAGTGTGCAGTCAAGATGTTGACCATTTCTGTACTCATCATGAGGCATGGCTGGATCAGCAATATCACTTCAAAGTTCCCTCACTTGGCTGAATGTCGGGATGTCCCAGTTCATTACTAGCTATTGGCTGAAGTCCTCAGTTCCTCACCATATGGCCTCTCCACAGGGCTGCCCACGACATGACAGCAGACTTCTCCCAGAGCAAAGGATCCAAGAGAAAGCAAGACAAGCAAGGAAGAAGCTACAGCATCTTCTATGACCTAGTCTCTGGAGTGAAATATTCTGCGAATAATCTATTTGTCACACATACAAACCATGATAGAATATGGAAGGGGACTTCACAAGGGTATGAATACCAGATGGCAGGGATCATGAGTGACCATCTTGGAGGCTGGTTACCACAAAATTCACACTAGAATAATAAAAATAACATTGAAATAGGGGACTGGAAGTAGTCAAGGGACTTGACCATTGAAATTGGTTAATAGCATTTTATCCAAGTAGATTATCTTCATATGTAAAATGAGAGGCTTTGATTAAATAAATTTTCAGTTCTCTTCCACCTTGAATACTGTGAGATTAGATAACCTTTCCATCAAAATTCTAATGTATGGAATTAATATAGCTAATAGGGAAATAATTCTAACATTCATTCCAACTCAGTTTAGAGTCAATCAAAAAATGCACCTAATTCACGCACTCAGGAAGAAAAAATTCATTTTACCTTATTATGAAATATAATAATTGTTGATAATAAATACTTCAAGCCACAAATAATTTTTTTTACTATGAATTTTCTTATCTACATAGAGCTTATTAGTAAATTAAGGAACAAAACATCAGCAATGCCTTTCAAAAATTGTGTTGTTGAAATGTTTTAGAATTCTGCCAGTGAAACCTGGCATGTGAAAGGTCATATCCAGCTTATAGACAACTTCTAAAACAAAGCCTACAAAGTTTCCTGAAATCCATTTTAGGTCATCTTGGGTATGTTGTCATCAGGAAGCAGTAGTTCATGAACAACTGCCTCAAGGACTTTTGAGGAGGATTGCAAGTTATTGAAGTGAAAAATCTTTTTAAGGGTCCAAAGTATATCCTAATATCAACCCTGAGGTCTTTTGTTGCATAGTCAAGCATGGCTGCATAAAATAGATTGAATAAAACTAGAGCCACTAGATAGCCCTGCTTCCCAGGATTAGTGATGGATGGCTCTGGCCAGATGCCATCAACACTAACTGGACCAGTCATTTCATCATGAAAGTTTCAAGCTGTTGGTAAACTTCTTTGGCAAACCAACTTATCTTATGGTTGTCAGTGCAAAGATTCTCTATGGTCAGCAAACATTGTGCTAGATTAATAATCACAATGTTGACAGTTGAAGGAATGTAACATTCCTTTCACTATAAATGGTATTCCTAGAACCAAGTGACAGATCTCTAAGAGGTGAGCCATTCTTGATTTTTTTGAAAAAACAAATCAGTAAAATATGCTTGGCATTCAATGTGATTCAATAAATAATTAATGAGCATACCTCAGTAAATATGATCAACAGGGTCTTTGCCCTCATGTAGCTTACAGTCTACCCCTACAGAGGGAAATGGAACTTAAACAATTACAAGGATGATGAATAGTAATTACCATAATCAGTTTTCACAATTTTTATAATGAAAATCATTCCTAGGACCCATAATTAAAAATCCAACTACCAGAGAATAAAATAACTATTTTGTGTTTGGTATGTCCAGCTATAACCGCATGCATTCATTCTCTCTATCTCTGTCACCACCCCACTTCTCTCTTTTCTTTCTGGACTATCATTTTTGCCCTTCTTTACCTATTCTAGACTCTGGAAGCTAAACTTGAATCTGCCCTCTAGCTTTCATTTGGTTCTGGACACTGGGAAGACATAACAGGGGTAGAAATGAGGAAGCAGAATGAGCTCAGCATGTAAGCCTCCAGTTCCTTATCTTGCTGAGTTACTTCCAGTTGGCTGGGTCGCTGAACAATGAGTCACCAGGCCTCACACTTCATCCCGTAGTAACACCATCACAGTACTACACTATCCCTGTGGTTTCCCTACACACAGAGACTATACTTTTGGGAAAAAAAAATCCCTCTATTGAACATCTCTTGAATTATTCTATTAGGGATGTTTTATCTGTTTCCTCTTGGTATACAGACACTTTCAGCAAACTTTTCCTTCCCTCCTATGACAGCTCTTGGCCCTTCAGTCCTGTCTTACCCATGTATGAGCTTTGCCACTGGGTCACTTGTATCTTTTCTTTCCCTGGGCAAATAATATATAATTTCAGATCATATAAAATCAAACTAAATAACAATAATAGTGGCAACAATTACAAAACTAGACCCTGCAAGCAAGTATCTGCTTGAAACTCTTCATTTGGCTGATGGTGACCTTTGTTTCTTTGTATTTTCATTTCTGCCTCTTTGTTTCTGTTTTGGTGAGGACTGGAGAAAGGGAAATGGCCCAAGAGTACCATTGAGAGGGAAGAGGCAAAGTTAAATGCTCAGTAAACAAGATAAAAACTAGAGATGCAGTTCTGCTGTAATAAAAATTAACTCACTTTTATATTGGTAGGAATTTCTATAACAAAGGAAACTCAAACTCGGAGCAAAGGAGGGAGAGTGGAGGGGCTGTGAAGGGACAGGTAAATTCTAAGGGCAGAGCAAGAGAAGATAGCCTCTCTCTACACCTGAAACTAAAGTATTAGAGTTTACTTATCTTTAATAAGTCAATGCATCATTGAATTGATTTGGGGAGAAAACCAAAGAATGATTATATTAAATATTTAAAATAATTCATAACATTTCTATTGAAATTCCCTTTCTGTGGGACATTTTTGTATCATGTAAGGAAAATATGCCACTGAAATGCTGAATTATAAATGTTTCTAAGTAAGAGATCATTTTAATTCCATCAAAGCTATACACACACACACACACACATATACACATAGGACAATAATGCAATTTAATGTAAGGCTATATACTCATTGTGTATAAGTCATTAGTGCTCACTAGTAAATGAAAGTATATGTGTATTTCACATGCATGTTAGAATTTCACATCTGGAATGGATTTCTTTGCAGAGACTGAAAGTTATTCCAAACTTATTTTGTATTTAAGTTACAGGATCTAACTAACCAGTAATCACATTTTATTATAAAAATAGAAACAGCCTCTGGTGTAACTCAAAGACATAGATGGCATTTAGATAAACCAATAATTCATGACAGAAAAAAAGCTTAATACCTCTTTTTCTTTTAGTTATTACTTGCTTTAAAACAATTAATGCTTATTATAAAATATTCAAATAGTAGAATGGGTTAGATTAAATACAACTACAAATTTATTACAGCTTCTCTCATCAAGAGATGGTGTCTGTTTCCCCATTCTTTAAATCTGGGCTGGGCTTGTTATTTGCTTTGATCAACAGAATGTAGCAGAATGACACCATGTGACTAACAAGTCTTGGCTTGCAGTTTTTCTTTTGCTCGCTTGGAACATCACTGCCTTGTGAACAAACTTAGAGACCATGGGGATAGCTAGTCCTAATAATGCCAGCCATTTAGGCATAGGCTCCAGACATGTGAAAGAGTCACTCCCTAGCTAACCCACTAGCTGACTGCAAACACATGAGTGCATTCAGACAGCATCCCACGGAACAAAAGTGCACCATCCAGTTGGACTTTTCCCAAACTTCTAACAACAGAATTGTAGGCAAATAAAGGTTGCTGTTCGAAGTCACCAAGCTTTGGGAAGGTTTGTTATACAGAAATAGATAACTAATACATATAGAAAACTATAAAGCAACATTCTCCCAACCTCATTCACCAGAAATAAGCACAGTTAACATTTTTTGTGCATACTTCAGGCATTTTATATGCCTTGGCAAATAGACGGATGGATGAATACATAGGTAGAAAAATATCTAGCTAGCTAGAAACATTTCACAACTGTCATAGTATAATATACTCTTCTGTAATTTTATCATTTAAGAATATATCTTGGGGCCGGCTCGATAGCCCAGTGGATAGGGCACCGGCATACCACATGGGAGGCCCCGGGTTCGGTTCCTGAGGACCTCTCCTAGCGGGCAGACCGCCTTGAGAACGGCAAGCCGCCATGGGCGGGCCAGAGCCACCGTGGGCAGGGCAAAAAAACTGCCATGGACAGGGCAAAAGCCGCCACGGGCAGGGCAGGTAGCCCACGAATGGAGTGCATCCAGCCACCCACAAACTGAAAGCCGGCCGTGAATAGAAGCAGAAGCCGCCCACATGCGGGGAAAGCCGCGCCTGCGCAGTGACCAGTCTCGGCGCGTCCCCGCAGCAGAGGGGAGGGGAGATATGTAATAAAATAAATAAATCTTTAAAAAAAAAAAAAGAATATATCTTAAAGGCAGTAGCCACTAGAGCTTCTGAGGGGAGGGAGAGGGAAGAATAGGTGTAATATGGGGATATTTTGGGGACATTGGAATTGTCCTGCATGACACTGCAATGATGGATACAGGCCATTATACATTTTGTCATAACCTACAAAATTGTGTGAAACAGAGTGTAAACTATAATGTAAACTACAGTCCACAGTTAGTAGCAGTGCTTCAATATGTGTTCCTCAATTGTAACAAATATAACAAACTAATGAAGAACGTTGTTAATGTGGGAAAGTGGTGGGAGGGACATATGAGAATCCCCTATATTTTTTATGTAACATTTATGTAATCTAAAGCTTCTTTAAAAATAAAAATTATAAAAAAGAATATATCTTATATATTTTTCCAAACCAATACAAAAACGCATTCCTCATTCTTTTCAACTTTTTCAACTGTATCATATTTTCTTATTGATAGATACTGAGGTTGTTTACAGATTTTTCTATTGCAAAACACTAATGCAATTAATGTTATAGGGTTTTTTGTTGTTGTTTGCTTGCTCTTATTTTTTGAAACTTATGCAGGTGTTTCAGAAGAATAAAAGACTAAGTATAATTTCTGGGTGAAAGTTATTTACCTTTGTAACTTTTGATAGCAAGTTCCAAATTGTGATCCTCAAAATGCACCTGTTGGGTTAGCTCTTTCTAAAATTTTTTGGACTGTTTTGACTGCTGCTGTTTTATTTCCACCTACCCAAAGCTGACCAACTTGCATGGAAGATGTGAATTCTTGCTTCTATATTTATATTTCAAACTCCACTGATCATTGTGGGGATGTTGAGCACAATGTCAACTTCTAATGGTTTGTGTGTCCATTCTTTGTACATTTGCAACAATCAGTGTACCCAGTGTACATGATCCATTTAAACTTCTTTCAGAGTGAATGCAATTTACCCAAATACACTGAATTCTGCTGATGGCCAGTGCTCTGCAAATCCATTCAGCTTGAGGTTAGTCTACCTGCAGTCATTTTCATTGGACTATAATGAGATTGAATATTATGGAAAGTGACCCCAAAAAAGAAGGTAGAAATTTGTAGGAATGTCTGAGAAAAATAAAATAGTTAATAGAGAAACAGATAAATAGTTAAATAAATACATACATAAATAAATATATAAATAATAAATAAAACAGGCCCTGGTTTGTAAAAAAAACTATGAAACTTGACACACACGCACAGACAAACTTTTTAAGGCAAAAAATTAACCTATTAACTTCTGCACTGTAATACAAAATATAAAAGAAAACAGAGTAAACCTTCTGAGATTTAAACTGCAGGTGTGTGATTCCTACCGCTTCCCTTCCAGATGTGTTATTCATCAAAGGACTATCCTATCAACCCTGGTGAATAAGTGAGCTCTACGAGACAGGGTGTAGTCATTTCCTTGGTAATCCAGGAATGCCTGATTGTCAAGCTAATGCAGAGCTTGGGGCCCTGTCAGTGGCCGGATCTGAAATGCTCCTCACCAGGCAAACTGGGTCTCATGCGGTCCATGAGCTCACCAGGTCACTGAGCCTCCAAAGGCAGCTGCACGGGAGAGATGATTCTCTCCCTCTGGCTACAGCTGCTCAATCTCTTCCCACCCGCAGCTCCAGAAGGGACTTAGCATAACTCTTGCCCAAGTGATTCTTCATGCTACTTGCAGCTAGGGAGCAATATCACCATTCGGTTAAGTTTATATTTTTCGCTCAAAAACCTATTTCTAACTATAATACTTTCACTTGTTGTTACGTTTATCTGCTCCATATTCCAGCCTTGTTACATCACCCATACTTGTGAGAAACTCTGACTACGTCACCTCCTTCAGAGGTAAACTACTGATATCATTGAGTCATACAGGTAAAATAAGTAAGTGGCTCTTTGGTAAAGGTTTTATTTAATAAACATAATTAAAATTGGGGTTGTGTTTAATTTGGAGAACATTAGAATTATATCAATAATTTCAAATGTAAATTAATCTGAAATCCAAAATACCATAAAGTTTAAAAAGCTTCATCTTAGACATTATTTCATCAGAAAGAGTTAAGGATGTAGCTCAGGATCATTATTTTCTTTTCTTCTGAACAATCAAATAAGTATGTTCTAAAATGTGTCAAGACGTCAGTAGTAGAGGTTTAAAGGAAACCCTGTGTAAAGAGATACAATGTTCACATTTGTAGGTTCCTAGGCTTTTAAGTTTAGCTTAAATACTGTCTTAGTTGATAAGTGTTTTAAGGTAGTTTCTTAAAAAAACAATGTGTTTAATAAAGGTAATGTACTAGACAGCACATTTCTTATACCGTTTATTATTTTTTAATTTCTATATGTTCTATTATAATTATTTTAGTACAAGGTAAAGTAAATTACCCAAGGTCATAAAGCTTCTGAATGCTAAAGCTATAATTTCAATGTGTGCAATCCTTAATGTACAAATGGTGACTTGTTACAAAAAAAAAAAAAAAAGAACATAGGCTACTTTATAGCAGTTACAGTAAACTTTCATATGCATTATCTAGTTTGCTTTTCAAATAATTCTGTGGGATAGATTCAGAGCAGTTATCTCTACCATTATGCAAATGAAATGGATTAGGCTCAGAAGATTGACTTTTCCACAGTCAAGCAGTTTTACTATATTGATGTATATTTGGCATTCAAATATAGTCCTTTTGAGGTTATTTTTTCCTAACCAGCCCAAATACTGATCTGAGCAGTGCTTGATACAAAGTAAACTAGAACTAAAATGTTATTAAACTGATGGAAAATTAGAGCATTGTGATCAATTTATATGTGGTAAATTTTAACTCCAAATAGTGAATGAAGATATCTATTATAGAGAAACTTGGCCTAACATATAACAGGTTTTCAAATTCTTGTCGAGGAATTGAATGAATAAATCAATGAACCTGCTATATCATTTGTGCTAGGATTATTTTGTTGATATGTTTATTTATAGCACTAAGAAATAAATTAACTGTGAATTTAAATTTTGAATATTTAAAATTTAGTCCCGCTCTGTTCAAAGTTAAAGAATGTACAGTCATACCTTGGTACTCGACTACTTTGAAACACATCGAACTTGGTACTAGACATATTTTGACATGAAAATTTTGTCCCATTACCTGTCGTTTGTTTGGTACTCGACATGCTAGCTAGAACTTGTAGGTGTCAGTAGCCTTGTGATTCACTACCCTTTCCAGCCGAAACAAAGGGTCACATGTTAGTCACTTGGTAGCTCTTGCCCTGTGCACATCCCATTGTGGTTTTAGCTTCTGTGGTCATTTTGTGTATTTTTCCTTTTTTTTTTTTTCTCATCATGGGGCCTAAGAAAATGAGCAGTGATAGTGCTGAGCAGAAAATAAAATTACTTCACATCACATTCAGTAAAAAAAAAAATATTAGGTAAATATGAGAGCAGTATTTGCATTACTGATCTTGCTAGGGAATATAGTATGCCTAGAACAATGGTCTCCACCACCATTAAGAATAAAAAAGCGATAAAAAAAGACTGATGTTGCAAAAGGAGTTAAAGCAGTAACCAAGCTGTGTTCCCAAACACTCAAGGAAGTTAAAAAGCTGTTATTAATTAGGGTAAATGAGAAGCAGTTAGCAGGGACAGTGTATCAAAAGCCATGATATGTGAAAAAGCAAAAGTGTTGCATGCCCATCTTTTGAAACACAAACCAGAACCGATTGATGACAGCGTTGAAGTTTTAAAGGCCAGCCACAGCTGGTCTGATAATTTTAAAAAGAGGACCTGCATCCATAGTGTTGTGAGGCATGGCAAGGCAGCGAGTGCTAATAGAAAGGCTATTGATGAATTCATCAGTGAATTTCAAGACTACATAGAGGCTGAGGGTTTTATTCCCCACCAAGTTTTTAACTGTGATGAGACTGGAGTTTTTGGGGAAAAAGTACAGAGTAGAACCTACTTTACAAAAGAGGAGAAGGCATTACCAGGCCAGAATTTGTGGCCAGAAGCTATGACTCAGAGAAACTTGGAAGGGTTTGAAGCTGACCCCAAACCTGCATTTACAGAGGGTACAGTTGTGCGGGACATTGTATCTTTGGGCCAATCCATGGGTCTGGAGGTCGATGCTGCTGCTGCTGAGGAGTTATGGAGAACATGGTGAAGAGCTCGTCCCTGAGGAGCTGCAGGAACTACAGAAGGAGCAGCAACAAGAGGTGGCTGAAGAGATTTCTTCAGGTGAGGAGGAGATAAGGGAGGATGTCCCCAGTTCCTTGATAAAAGAAATGTGTGCAAAATGGGCAGAAGTTCAAAACTTTGTGAAGAAGTACCATGCGGACAAAGCTCTGACAAGCAGAAATGTGAATTTATTGTATGATGAAACAAATTCACACTTTCGAGGAATTCTGAAAAGCAGACAGAAGCAGTCCTCATTGGATAAGTTTTAGTGAAGGTGACAAAGGGTGTGACAGAACCTGTGGTGCAAGTTGAATAAAGGCAGAAAAGAGAAAGAACAACTGCAGTGCAAGTGCCCGATGTTCTATTGGAGGGGGACTCTCCTTCCAAGCAACACACCATGTAACTTCTCAACACTCTCCTCCCACCATCCCACTAGGCAATGGACTCTTCTCAGTACAGGTAAGGTGAAGTTTTTATTTTACTTTAAGTATTAATTTTTAGGTTTATTTCTCATGTAAAGTAATGATATACAACCCTATCTTTTTACATATTAACTTAACAATGTGCATTGTCTGTGGTTTGGGAACACATTAAATTTATTTATATTATTCCTTATGGGAAAAATTTGTTTGGTACTCATTGTTTTTGATATTCATCGCACCTCCTGGAACCAATTAACGGTGAGTACTGAGGTACCACTGCATATATATTTAAAATAATCTAAAATTAGCATGTCTATGTAGTATCTCCTTGTGAAAAATAAATAGAATAATGTGACAGTCACATTAGCAGGTATTAGCAGTTATAAATTATTGTCAAATTAAGCATTTATGTGTTTTTCAAATGTATCTCCATTTTTATCAAATGTCAGAAAAATATATGTACAAATGACAGCCAGGATTCTAATTTAAAATTTAATAATCCCACCTAAATATTATACTTATATAGAGTTCTAATAGCTCTAATACAGTAGTTCTCAAACTTTAATGTATATTAGAATCACCTAAGGGACTTATTAAAACACAGATTGCTGGGTACTCTCAGTAGCTCTGAAGCTGGATAGGAGAACTTTTGTTTCTAATCAATTTCCAGGTGATTCCGATACTGCTCATCTGGGGACCACATTCATGAGGCACTGCTCTACATTTATCTTGAACCCCTGTATTAAAAATTAAGAACAGAGGACAACAGATTGTTAAAGGTTCTCAGCTCCTCTTGCCTACCATCTTCCTTTCCTGTATTAATCTCCAAATATGGAACACCTGATTTATCCATGAGCAACAGATGATTTCTTTGTGAGAACCAATAGATTTCCCAAGCCGATAGGTTCCAATATAGTTACAGGACTTTAGATTAGATGTAGAATAAATTCAGTTAATAATGGAGGATCCACTGATTATAACAATAGTTTAAGAAGTTAAAATGCTGAAATATTACAATTTGTTTATCCATCCAATCAAAATGTCTAAAAGTACATAGAACTAAAAGTGTACAGTTTTATCATTCTCCAACAAAGGTGTATTTGATATTGCTAGTGTTGATGAATCATTATAATGAAAAATATTAGTGTTTTCAATTTGACTATATTCACAGAGGTATTATATCTAAGCATTTACTGCCACTTAGTAGTTATCACTAATCTAGATAGTTATGCACTATCTAGAAATAATTGGACTTCATCTTTCAACAGCTTGCTTTTGTTGCAGTAAAAATGATTCTGTACAATATGTAACAGATCAGAAACCCATGTGGTTACAGAGGAAGGAGTGTGACCAAATCAGGCTTTTAAAAGATACTTGGTTAAAAATAAATAAAACAAAAACAAAACAACACAACTAAAGATAAAGTAAATATGCAAAATATGGTTAAAGCAACAGGTATTTGAGGGAAAACGAGGTTTTAAAAAATCTATGTTTGGAAATATAAACATATTCAAGGCAGAGATTTGCTACTTTATTAGGAAAATGCTAAATAGAAGCCAGGATTAGTAAAAATGATGGCCATTATGTATGTGTCATTTGCTGTATTAATGTCCTTCCAACAACAGTTTATAGATAAAGAACCTGAGGCTCAAAGATTTGGCTTATCCAAGGAGTCAGTGTGTCAGATAATGTCAAATCATTTCCAACCTAGGGTTAACTATATATGTTATAATAACTTGGATTACTAAACAAGTCTGGATAATAGGAAAAAAGTTATATTCTATTCAGCTTCAGATATAACCTTTTTAGATTTAAAACTCAAAAATTTCCAGAGGTTCATACTTTACTATGCTCTTCCCTACATTTTGTTCTTGATTATAGATTTGTATCACCACAAAAGCCTTTACATACTAATTTATTAATGCACATTTTGTGTCTAGTCTTTTATTTATTAAAACAAGGGAACTAGTTAGGACTTTATATAATTGTAACACATTTTTTTCTGTAACTAATGGGTCAAAATTCTTTCCCTTTGAGGAAATTTCTGTAGTTCCAATTTTGTCTTTTTTCACCATTGGTAATTAAGGAATAACTGTTTCTATCTAATCAAAGGAATATACTGAGCATTAAGAGCTTACCACATGTGAAGTCTATGTTGCTGTCCTGAAACCCATGCAAAAATAGCACAGTTCAATGTGCTTTACCTGACTCAGCCAAGTTTCTCAATTATAGATTACCTGCCTGTGTATGTATCTACTTTTTCAAGATTTCTATTGCATCCTAATTGTCCATATTATTTTTCTTCATTTCTCTTGTTAAAGTAGTTAAGTATTAAAATTATTTAAAGTTATCACGAATTTCCCTAATTCCATTTCTCTCCCCTATTTATAAATTAGCCTATTTTCTCTCTTTTTTCCCACTGATATGATTATAAATCCTCTTTTTCTCC
>PVKH010020750.1:0-14508 GCA_004027955.1 Chaetophractus vellerosus | reverse complement strand
TAAAAAAAAAAAAAAAGACATGAATGTCTGCAAGAAGTTAAGAGAGCCACAAACAAATCCCAGTCCTGTTAATGAACTTGTAGTGAGCCCTTGGACAAGTCATTTATCCTTTTTAGGTTATGTACACCACAGGTGGATTTTGAAGCAACATTCATGCTACAATTTCATTTATTCATTTTCCATGACCAAAAGATTGTTGAAACGTCAAATTCTTCAGCTGGCCATAGTAGCATGAAGTTGTGTATTAGACTGGCTGCTATTAAAACAATAATTTTTTTCAGATTATTGGCATCCCATCACCTTCATCCTTATTTAAGCACATAGTTCCAATGATGCGCTCTGAGAGCATGGAAATCACAGAATCCCTTGTTCTGGGTCTTGGCAGGACCAACCCAGGAGCTTTTAGGTAATTATCTTCTTACATGTTCTCCATTCATTTATAATGGTAAATGTGGCTACATAGAGAGAATGTAGTTGAGTCCAGCAGAGTGCTGATTATCAGGAGAGTTGTGTACCAATCCTGACTTTTACCAGTTAACTAGCTATGTTACTGTTAAAGAGTTGTTTAATTTATTTGAGCCTTTATTTACTCATTTTGGTGCAGCAAATAGGTTTTCCCTATTTTCGTCACTGAACTATTATGAAACTCAAATATGTACTGTGTATAAATAGTTTCTAAAAATGACAAAAATGCTATGTAAATCTTTAATATTTTTCTATTCCATTTATTTACATAGTGGTTATTAATGTGTAATCTTAGTCTAGTGATTAAAATTCCAGCTGAAGCCTTCCAGTTTTTCCTCTTCTTATTCAAGAGAATATTTTAAAAAGAAATACTTATATATTTTATATCATTCTTGATGTTTTTTATATTAATGAAGCAGGTTCTTTGTTTTTTCTGAGGTTCTGCTTTGTTGTTGCTTGCTGGGCCCTAGATTTAATTCTTTGGAGAATGTCCTCAACTGATCTGAGGATGTATTTGAGGTTTTGTTTCCAAGGTAACATGTACAACAAGAGAATAGATTAATAAATTGTAGTATATCTATGAATGTGTGGGATGTCATTTATTATAAATGAAGTTTGGGGAGAATATTTCATGACAGATAAATAAGGTATTGTGTTGATTGAAAAAACAGAGTAAAATGATCTCAATTTCTTAGAAATAATCAAATTCTCTGTAAATAGAAACAATTCTGGGGCAAATACTTCAAATATCAGGAGTGGTTTTCTATAAATGATGAAATTGTATTTTCTTCTTGTGCTCTTTTTTTAGTTTACAAATCTTCTATAATGGGCAGATTTTCAATTTAAAATCAGAATATAAGCATAGAGAAAATCATCATTTTCATGAAGTTCGTACCCTTTGACCCATTAATTCAATTTGTAAGAATCCTAAGGATATAATTTTTTAAATGAAGGCAAAAAATGTACAAAGATATTCAACAAGGCAGTATAAGGATCCAGTAATAAATGAAGATGGTTAGGAAATTTATGGTATCCTACCCTATGACAGAATACTAGGAATTAACTAATGGCATGTGATAGTGTTATAAAAAAAGAATACCATTTTTTATATGGTAGCGTTTCAACTATGTAAAACACGTCGGTTGAAAATTGATTGAACAAAGAAACTGACAATTCTACAAAATAGAATAAGTGGTCTGTACCAATTTTTTGTTGTTGGTTTCCAAATATTCTAAAGTGTGCAAGTATTATTTTATAACCAGAATTCAAAAAATTTCATTTAAAACAATAAGATTAGGACTAACACCTATCATTTATATGCCATTATGTTAATTTTTGCACATTTCAGTTATACCTGTTTACTATTTATAGAAAGAATGTATATCGTTTTTCTTCTAGGGACCTAATAGAGGAATTGCATCCCATAATTAAAGAAGCACTCGAAAGAAGGCCAGAGGTAAACTATCTTTCTATAGGAATCATCATTAAATATTTATTTGCAAACACGTATTTGCCTGCTATATTGCTATACATTACACCAAAATTTAGAAATCCAGAAGTAAGTCAAAGATCATGCAGGGCAGTTTTCAACTTAGTTTTTTTAGAGCTACGGTACTCTGCTCCCCCCGCCCCGGAAATCTTAAGCACAAGCCCATTATGTAAAACTGATGTAAAATTACTTAGGCTGAAGTGAGGACAGGGCATAGCCAGGGTCTAGAGGGTTGGCAAACCTTTTCTATAATGAGCCAGGTAGAAATATTTTCACCTTTGCAGGCCACACAGCCTTTGCTGCAACCACTCAATTCTGCTGTTGTTGCATAAAACAGACATAGAAAGGCCATAAACAAATGGATGTGGCTATATTCCAGTGAAACTTTATTTACGGTAACAGTAGCAGTGTACTAAATTTATCCCACAGGCCATAGTCTGCCAACCCCTGGTGTAATTCCTAAAATCCACACATCTGCATCAGGTTCTGAGCAGCTTTTAGAAACCACAGGTCTAGTGGGACAGTTGGTTACATAAACCATAATTATAACAATATGTTACACACTTAAATGAAAGCACAGACAATGAGTTACAGAGAAGAAGACCCCTGACTATTCCTGTGGTAGAAGGTGAAGTGCTAGTATTGGAGGTGGATTGTAAAGTGTGGTCCCCAATGGACAAGGAAGGGAAAGAAGGGCATTCTAGGCAGAGGAACAGCATTTCCAAACTTTACAAAAGTATTTGGAAATTTTAGATTCTTCTGCATGATTATATATGGGAAATGGATTGAATATTAATTATCTCACAAAAGTCTTCCCGTTTGCTCAGCTTTATCCCATAGACTATGGTTCCCATATACCTTGACAGCTGAGAATTACCTGAGAAGCCTGCTAAAAATTACAGATTCCTGAACCAACTGACCATGAACCTGGAGAAGAACCCATAAATACCTTACATGTGTCTGATATAAAAACCTTGTTTGAGAATCTCTGCTTTGAATATTGGGGATCCACTGAAGAATTTAAGGAGGAGAGGGAGATGGTGACAGTAGCTACTCTCTTAGAAACTTAAATCATTATCTATAATTCTTTGTTCCTCTTTTTTAATTGAGCCTTCAGCATTGTACTAGTACCCTCATTTTGTAGTTGCTTAGATTTTTGTTTCAGAATGATCATTTAGGTTACAGTGTGGAATGATTTATTAGAAATGGGAATTGAGACAAAATTAAGGGGCAGTACTTGTGAGTTTCAGGGGGAAAAGTCATCGTAACGTGGTTAGATGTGAAGAGTGATGCACAGTGAAGTTGAGTGCAGTGTGAGGGCTTTGGACTGAAGGTACCTCTGCCTGAGACCTCTTAGCTTCTAGAGCTCGTTTTGTTTCTTAAAGGGACACATGTACTGGCCTATCATGGGGAATTGTGTGCTTGTTTCTAGTTCTTGAGGACTTCTTGCCCTCTTTTCAGGGGTTTTCTTCTTGCCATTGTGCCTTCTTGTCTTTTTAGGCATTGGGAATGACTCTTATATCAAGGCATAAAACTAATTTTTCTGAAGATATCTTTCTTCTGCTGCTGTTTTCAAATATAAGTAGAATGTGCACTTAGAGACAAATTTCCTTTATCATTATACTGTATTTAAATTGCTGACAATTAATAATAGTTATTAACCTTCTTAGCTACTGCTATATTGTACTGCTGTAAAAGATGAGTGCTAGGAGTTTACAAAAGACATCAGTGTGGGCTGAAATACACTTCAAGATATAGCTTTAGCAGAGTGTTGACAGACAGTAGAATTTGGATAAGCAGAATGGAGATGAGGGTAGAATTAACCATATAACCAAGGCAGCATTGGCACAATTCATAAAGAACCTTTTATAAAGCTTACCGCAATTTGCATTGGATAGAATGGTTTAATATAATTTGAAGACTCCTGTGAAGTTTTGGTTTATCAATTTTTACTTGGCCTTCAAAAAAGTATTATAATGAATATTTCCAGTATTGGAAGCTAAGGGATGTGGGGTGACTTCTTTATTAGAGAAGTGTGGGTTTACAGAACAATCATGCATAAAATACAGGATTCCCATATATTACCCAATCACCAACACCTTGCATTGGTGTGGAATATTTATTACAATTGATGATAGCAATTTTTAAACCAATTGAGCCACAACCGGTTCCCTCTATTTTTTTTTTTTAATAGCAACCATTTTAATGGGCATGAAATGGTTTCTCATTGTTGTTTTGCTCTGCAGTTCCCCGATGGCTAATAATGTTGAGCATCTTTTCATGTGCTTTCTGGCCATTTGTATACCTTCTTTGGAGAGATCTGTTCAAGTCTTTTGGCCATTGTTTATTGTGGGTTGTCTTTTTGTTGTTAAACTGAAAGATTTCTTTTCGTATAATGGATATTAATCCTTTGCCAGATATGTGCTTTTAAAACATTTTCTTCCATTGTGTAGGTTGTCGTTTTTACTTTCATGATAAAGTTCTTTGAGGAAAAAGTTTTTCATTTTGATTAGGACCCATTTATCTATTTTTTTTTCTTTTGTTGCTTGTGCTTTGATTGTACAGTCAAAAAAAACATTGCCTAACACAAGGTCCTGAAGATGTGTCCTTATGTTTTCTTCCAGAAGTTTGACAGTTCTTATATTTAGCTCTTTGATCCATTTTGAATTGATTTTTGTATATGGTGTGATGTAGGGGGTCGTCCTTTTTTTTTTCTTTTTCTTTTTTTTCTTCAAATGGAGACCTAGTTTTCCCCAGCACCCATTTATTGAAAAGCGTGTTCTTCCCCAATTGAGTGGCCTTGGCAGCCTTGTCAAAAATCAGTTGGCTAGGGGAACAGATGTAGCTCAAGTGGTTGAGCACCTGCCCCCCACCTACGAGGTCCTGGGTTCATTTAAGAACTCTAAATTCAATTCCACTGGTCTGCATGTCTGTCCTTTTGCTAGTACTGTGCTGTTTTGATTACTGAGGCTTTGTAATAACTTTAAGATTGGGAGGTATAAGTCCTCTAACTTCATTCTTCTTATTCAAGATGGCTTTAGCTATTTGGGGCCCCTAACCCTTTGATTAGTCAGCCATAGGAGAGCTGGTACAAAATACCAGAAATCTGTTGGCTTTTTATAAAGGATATTTATTTGGGGTAGAAACTTACAGGTACCAGGCCATAAAGCATAAGTTACTTCCCTCACCAAAGTCTGTTGCCACATGTTGGAGCAAGATGGCTGTCAACGTTCAGCCTTCCACTTCCTCTTAAGACTCCCTGGTCAGGCTCTCTAAGCTTTGTCTCTCTCCCTGGGGCTTGATTCTCTCCAGGCTCAGCTGCTTGTTCTCTCCACAAGGCCAGCTGTGAACTGTGAGGTAAACAGCTCATCTCTTTTCCCAGGGCCTTCTCTCCTTCCTCACCACCAAGCTCCTCTGTGTGCTTACTTCCTGGGGCTCCAGTTAAAAAACGCCAACCTTCCTTCTCTGTGGTGTGGTTTCTCTGTGAGTCCCCACCCACCAAGGGGGCAGGAACTTAACGCCCTACTGTTGTGGCCCAATCAAAGCCCTAATCATAATTTCATCATGCCCCGGGTACAGACCAGTTTACAAACATAATCAAATATCTATTTTTGGAATTCATAAATAAATATCAAACTGCTATACACTTCCATATAAATTTGATGATTGGCTTTTCCATTTCTGCAAAAAAGGTTGTTGAAATTTTGATTGGGATTGGGTTGAATCTGTAAATTGCTTTTGGTTGTACTGACATTCTAATGATAGTCTTCCAATCTATTTATTTAGGAATATCCTTGCATTTCTTTAGGCCTTCTTTAATTTCTTTTAGCAGTGTTTTTGTAGTTTTCTGTATGCAGGTTCTTTACATCCTTTCTTGTTTAGATTTATTCCTAGATAATTGATTTTTTAGTTGCTATTGTGAATGGAATTTTTTTCTTGATTTCTTCCAATTGTTCATTACTTGTATATAGAAACACTACTGATTTTTGGGTGTTGATCTTGTACCATGCCACTTTGCTGAATTCATTTATTAGCTCTAGGATCTTTGTTGTATACTTCTAAAGATTTTCTGTATAGAGAATCATGTCATCTGCAAATAGGGAAAGTTTTACTTCTTCCTTTCTAATTTGGATGCCTTTTATTTCTTTTTCTTGCCTTATTCCCTGGCAAGAACTTCCAGTACAATTTTGAAGCAGTGGTGACAGTGGGCATCCTTGCCTTATTCCTAATCTTAGAGGGAAAGCTTTCCGTCTTTCACAATTAAGTAGGATGTTAGCTGTGGGCTTTTATATGTGCCCGTTTTTATGTTAAAGAAGTTTCCTTCTATTCCTAGTGTTCTATGTGTTTTTATAAAGAAAGGCTGTTGTATTTTCTTAAATGCCTTTTTTGCATTGATTGAAATGATTGTGTGATGTTTGTTCCTTCATTCTGTTAATGTGGTGTATTACATTAATTGATTTTCTTATGCTGTACCAACCTTGCATACTAGGGATAAATCCCACTTGATCATGGTATATAATTCTTTTGATGTGCTGTTTGATTTTGTTTGCTACTATTTTGTTGACGATATTTGCATCTATATTCACAAGAGACATAGGTCTCTAGTTTCCTTTTCTTGTGGTATCTTTATCCAGCATTGGTATAGGGGTGATGTTGGCCTCATAGAATGTTTTAGGGAGTGTCCCTCTTCATTTTTTTGGGAAGAGTTTGAACAGAATTGAAGTTAAGTCTTCTTGGAATGTGTGGTAGAATTCTCCTGTGAAATCATCTGGTTCTGGGATTTTCTTTGTTGGGAGGTTTTTGATTACTGATTGAATGTCTTTACTTGTTATTGGTCTGTTGCAAGCTTTTATTTCGTGTAGAGTCAATACAGGTTGTTTGTGTGTTCTAAGAATTTATCCATTTCATCTAATTTATTGGCATACAGTTGTTCATAGTAATCACTTCTGGTCCTTTTTATTTCAGCAGGATCTGTAGTAATGTTCCCCTTTTCCTCTCTGATTTTTGTTATTTGTAGTCTCACTTTTTAGCTTTGTCTATCTAGCATCATGGAGTGATTTTATCTATTGTTACTATGTTCTTATGAATATATTCCTTACCAGATGCAGTGAAGATAGTCTTAAATACACAAATATCTGCTTTACAAATAGATACCTTACTAATAAACATATCACTAAAACATTCTTTGGCACCTAATATTTGATACTTGTAAAATTATGAAATTGTAACAACTGGCCCTCTCTGTGTGCTCCTCCTCAGTCCTGTGCCCTTGCATAATTCAAACATCGTCATCCTGAATATTGTTTTATAGTAACCTTATTTTTTTAACACATACATACCCAACACATGATAGAGTTGTGTTGTTGTTGTTGTTGTTGTTGTTGTTGTTGTTGTTTTTTAGGAGGTGCTGGGGATTCAACCCAGGGCCTTGTATGTGGGAAGTAGGTGCTCAACCACTGAGCTACATCCACTCCTCTGTTTGTTTTTTAACACCACATTTGTATTTTGCTTAGTTTAGACTGATAAGACTTTTTTTCTCTGGTAAGACTTTTTTTAAGGATTAGAAATAACATTCAATGTATAAGTACCTAACCCTTTCTCTAGAACTTAGTGAGTGTTCAACAAATTAATATAAAATTATGATCAAGCCTGTCAGACACTTTAGGAGGTTTCCCTGCCATTCTGCCATATTTTTTGGATTGCCTTAGGGATTCTTTATCATTCGATTAGAATAATTTACTAAGTCCTTCAGTTCTTCTAAAGTTATCAGATTAGTAAATCACTAAAAAAAAAACAACAACTAGATTTGTATCACCACGCCCACACATAGACACACAGGAAGTATCAGCATAAAATGCCATGCAAGTTTATTTGGCTCATTAATTTCAAACTACCTACACACAGCTCTTTGTTGATACAGTAGCTACCAGAGTGCTCACAATGTACATTGCACAAGCAAAATACTTTTTATGAGCCCAGAAACTCTAAGACATTCACATAATTCTTTCCAAGTTGTACCAGCAAGTTTTCCATCAACTTCCCTAAAGACTTTTTAACTAATATGTTTATATCTTTGGATTAGAATATGAAGCGACGCAGGCGTCGGGATATTCTACGTGTACAGCTGGTACGAATATTTGAACTGCTGGCAGATGCTGGTGTTATTAGTCACAGGTTGGTATTGGATTTTGTTTTCTAAAACTTCAGAACATTAGGGCAAGTAACATATTTTTTTCATGAAAGAGAAAAAACAAAAAGCACCTTTACAGCAAAAAATTTATCTATATATTACTGTAAACCTTATTTACTGAAGCTCTGTGAAAAAAAAAGAAAGTACTGAAAAATCTACCACTGTAATGAGTTTGCCTTAGACAAAAAATTGGTTGTAATGTATCTATGATTTTAATATTAGTCAGAATCAAGTTGTCTAGGCATGTGGACAAAGCCTTTTCTCCACAGGTTTGGCTATTTCTTACCTTTTTTTAAGAGCTATTTCTTCTTGACTTGTAAAAAACACATATTCAATGGCTAAACATTATAAGGTTTGCAAATGTATTCCAGTGAACTGTTATCTATCCTGTTGGGAAAAATTATGATGCCCACAGAAATAATTTATAACTGTTTTCCATCATTCACAAATAAAACCGTAAAATCTGTAGTTGTTGCTGGAGAACAGATGAAAGTCATCTTTAAAGGCACCTTGATAGCAAGGCCAGTCTTTTGAGGGACATTCCTTCAGCTTTGTCTTGGGAAGTAACTGTTTCCTGAGGAGAATCATGGTGTTGCCTTACCACTGAAGAAGGAAAAAACAAAAAAGGATCGGACCATATCTAAAAAATCTAACTGAAAAGAAATCTTTAGGAAAAATGTGTCAATAATCAAACAGATGTTGTAACTGTGTTAATTCTGCATAGCATTGTTAACTTTAGCATTTTTTATAATTATTTATTTCTTAGTGTACCTAACACCTTTCATATTTAGCATTAAGTATTTTCAACAGTGCTTTCAAAATAGAGCTTTAATCAAAGAGGATTTAAACCATGATTTAATTTTCTATTAAGTGAAAAGCAATAGGGAAAAAAAAAAAGAAACATTGTTTTCTGTCCTCCACAAAAATGAAACAGTGAATTTAAGAAAAGTAAAATTGGAACTTGCTAGACTTGATGCGAAAAATTAACAACCAAATACGTATCTGAATCATTTTGTAGTTGTTGTCACTGCTTTTAATGTAATAGTAAATGAAGGCTCTTTGAGTGGTATGTTTTCTGCAAACTGTAAGATTTTGGTATATTTTAACTTTTAACTACAACAGTGACACTCACCGTGGAGCAGTAGTGGTGTTATTTTTGTTCTCTTTGTTTGTTTGTTTGTTTGTTTTAGGAGGTACCAAGGATGGAACCCGGGACCTCATACATGTGAAGTAGTTGCTACACCCGCTCCACAGTAGTGTATTTTCTTTTTTTTTTTTAAATCTGTTTCTTAAGAGAAATGTATATAAGTCTATAGCTATTACAATTTTTTGTTATCTTGGTTTAGGATAAAACAGATGAATTCCATATGCCAAAAAAGCAAGGACTTTTGTCTTGTTCGCCCAATGGATCACCTCTGCCTGATGCATAATAGATGTCATTGAATATATGTTGAATGAATAAATGTTTTATTCTGGTGTAGGTCACAACCCCTAAATTGGTTTCTCATCCACTAATAGTTATGACCCAGAGTTTAAAAAAAAAACAACACTCATTTAAGGAATAAAGGCAAAAATTTGGTCATGAGTTTTTTGCATTTCGAGGCATTTTTATTGTTGACTGATATTTTTAATACCAGTATTGGTTCCCTTGTGGATTAAGGAGCACCATCTATTAATATTTTTATATTTAAATGTGCTGTGTTTTTTGCACATTGAATTGCATTCTTCCATGATCGTGCAAAATTTAATACCGATTCTGATTTTGATTACTAGGAGTTTGTTTCTGTTTAACTTAAAATCACATGTTCTTAATTACTTATTTTCTTTGATATTTTCAGTGCAAGTGGTGGCCTTGATAATGAAACACATTTCCTTAACAACACTTTATTGGAGTATGTAGATTTAACTAGACAACTTCTGGAAGCAGAAAATGAAAAAGACTCTGACACACTGAAGGATATACGATGCCATTTTAGTGCCTTAGTGGCGAATATCATTCAGAATGTTCCAGGTATTAATTCCAGTTTTATGAAATTTTGAGTCTTAAAATACAGTCACATTTTTTTTTCTTCCCTTGAGTTTTTGTAATCAAAGTTGATGAAACAAGTTGTGAACATCCTGGAAAATCGTTAATAATATAAATGGCAAGAGATTGTATTATCTATGGATTAGTGTCAGTAATTAGAAACCAAAAGCAATACAGCATAGATTTTCAACCTATGAAAGACACTGACACAAAAATCTGAAGAAAACAATAGAGTAAACTCTTTGGACAAGCCTGTTCTAGACTCAGTGATGAAAGTGTGTAATCTTCAAATGATAATTGATGATAGAAATTAAAGAGATACTTCTGAAAAATGGGAGAAGGCCATAGGAATGTTATCAAGTATAATAAGGGTACAGTGTGTTGATTGATTGAGTTAACGTGTACCTACCGTACAGCATGTAATATATGCCAGGTACTGGGTTAGAAACTAGGAAGATGAAATTACAATTTAAAAAGCCATAAATTCTTTACAAGTACAAGACATTAAAAATGTGACTATAATTTGGTTATATACAATGTAAATACAATTTTTTTTCTTTCTAAAAAAAGTACTTATTTTGTTACTCTATATAGTACATGCAAAGAGTTGACTTTTAAAGTAAGAGCCTGGGTTTTAATTTATAGTGCTAACCACTTTATTACGTATGTTACTTTCAAGTGCTCGGCCCTAGTTTGAACTTTGGAGGGAAGGGATGTTATTCAGAGGGGAAGAGAGGATTTTTTTTTCCCTATTTCTTTTTTTTAGCTCAATTCACTTTTTAAAAATGAAGTAGTTTTACTGAGATATATTCACATGCCATGTGATCTATCCTAAGTGTATAATCAATGGCTTTTAGTATAATCACAATGTTGTGCATTCATCACTACAAAAATTTTAGAACAAATTCAATACTCCAAAAAGAAAGCCTGCACACCCCTTAGCAGTCCTTCCCTAGCCCTCCATAACCACTAATCTAATTTCATCTTTATAAATTGATTTATATTTACCTTCTATATAAATGGAATCGTACAACATGTAGCACTTTGTGCCTGGTTTCTTTCACTTTGCATAATCATTTTTTTTTGGTCTGGTATTAACATTTTGTAGTATTAAGATACATTGTTGAGCTTCAAAGAAAAACAGTCTTATATATGCAATTTTACCCATATTCATATTTCACATGTGGTTTAGGTTCCATGTTAAATTTTTTAGCTTTCCTTTTAGTAATATACATGACCTTAGACTTTTCCCTTTAAACCACTTTCGTGCCCACATAATGGTACTGCTAGTTACAAACATTATGTTGGGCTTTCACCTTTTCTATTCATTTCCAAAGATTAATACTCACCCTTTTTACCAATTCTACACAAGTTAACTCTCAGCTTTCCATTCTCTAAACTCATTCTATTTTCTGGTGACCCATATTCAAATTATCAACTCCATGAGATTATTCAATATATTTAGTTCATTGTAGCGCAGTGCTTTTCTGTCTGGCTTGTTTCACTCAACATAATGTCCTCCAGGTTCATCTATGTTGTCATATGCTTCACTACTTCATTTCTTCTTACAGCTGCATAATAGGAACTTCCAGACAGTCCTCCACAGTTGGCTGTACCATTCTGCATTCCCACCAACAGTGAATAAGTGTGTCTACCTCTCCACATCCTCTACAACACTTGTAGTTCTCTATCTTTTTAATAATTGCCATTGTGATAGGTGTGAAGTGATATCTCATTGTAGTTTTGATTTGTACTTCTCTGATGGCTAGTGTTGCTGAAGACTTTTTCATGTGGGGTTTTTGTGGGGTTTTTTTGCCATTTTTATTTCTTCCTGTACTTCTTTGGTTAAAGTGATTCCTAGGTAGTTCAGTCTGTTTCTTGTTGAAATAGAACTTTCCCCCTGATTTCTTCCTCAGATTATTCAGTATTGGTGTAGAGAAACATTCCTTATTTTTGCATCTTGATCTTGTATCTTCCCACTTTGCTGTACTTATTTATTAGCTCAAGTAACTTTGTCATAGTTATTTCAGAATTTTCTAAATATAGCATCATGTCATCTGTAAATAGTGAGAATTTTACTTTCTCTTTTCCTTTTCGGATGCCTTTAATTTTTTGTTCTTGTCTAATTGCTATAGCTCGAACTTCTAGTATAATGTTGAATAACTGGTGACAGTGGGCATCCTTGTCTTGTTCCTGATCTTAGAGGGAAAGCTTTCCCCTTGAGTATGATGTTGGCTGTGGGTTTTTCATATATGCTTTTTGTCATAATGAGGAATTTTTCTTCTATTCCTATCCTTCCAAGTGTTTTTATCAAGAAAGGATGCTGGATTTTGTTGGATGCCTTTTCTGCAGCAATTGATATGATCATGTGGCTTTTTCCTTAAATTTGTTAATGTGGGGTATTACGTTGATTTTTCTTATATTGAACCACCCTTGCATACCAGGAATAAATTCCCCTTGGTCGTGTTGTATAAATCTTTTGATATGCTGTTGGATTCGATTTGCAAGTATTTGTTGAGGATTTTTGCATCTGTGTTCATTAGAGAGATCGGTCTGTAATTCTCTTTTCTTGTAGTATCTTTATCTGGTTTTGGTATTAGGGTGATGTTGGCTTCATAAAATGTGTTGGGTAATTTTCCCTCCTCTTCAATTTTTTGGAAGAGTTTAAAAAGATTGGTGTTAATCTTTTTGAAATGCTTGGTAGAATTCTCCTGTGAAGCCATCTGGTCCTGGACTTTTCTTTGTTGGGAGCTTTTTTTTTTAATTAAAGATTTATTTTTATTTATTTATGTATCCCCCGCTTGCTGCTTGTGCTCGCTCTGTTCATTTGCTTTGCATTTTTCCTTGTCTGCTTATCAGCTCACTGCGAGGAACCTGGGGCCTCCCATGTGGTAAACCAGAGCCCAACCAATTGAGCCATAGCCGGTTCCTGTTGGGATATTTTTGATGACTGATTTGATCTCTTTAAACGTGATTGGTTTGTTAAGTTCTTGTATTTCTTGTAGCATCAGTGTAGGTTGTTTGTTCATTTCTAGGAATTTGTCCATTCCATCTAAGTTATCTAGTTTGTTGGCATATAGTTTCTCATAATGTCTTCTTATGATCCTTTTTGTTTCTGTGAGGTTAGTCGTAACTTCACCCCTTTCATTTCTTATTTTATTTATTTGCATCTTCTCTCTTTTTTTCTTTGTTAGTCTAGCTAGGGGTTTGTCAATTTTATTGATCTTCTCAAAGAACCAGCTTTTGTTTTTGTTGATTTTCTTTATTGTCTTTTTGTTCTCAATTTTATTTATTTATGCTTTCGTCTGTATTATCTTTCCTTCTGCTTGCTTTGGGAATGGTTTGCTGTTCTTTTTTTAGTTTCTCCAGTTAGATCTTGATTTTAGCTCTTTCTTCTTTTTTAATATAGGCATTTAGCGGTATAAATTTCCCTCTCACAACTGCTTTTGCTGTAACTTTGATAAGTTGTGTTCTCATTTTCATTCATTTTTACTGATTTAACATGCAATTTCTTCTTTTACCCACTGATTATTTAGGAGTGTGTTGTTTAGCCTCCACAATTTGTGAATTTACCTCTTTCCTGTCATTGATTTCCACTTTCATTCCTTTATGATCAGAGAAGGTGCTTTGTATAATTTCAGTATTTTTATATTTATTGAGAGTTGCATTGTGACCTAACATGCGATCTATCCTGGAGAAAGATTCATGGGTACTTGAGAAAAATGTATAATCTACTGAGTTTGGGTACAACGTTCTGTATATGTTTGTTAGGTCTAGCTCATTTATCATATTGTACAATTTCTCTGTTTCCTTTGTGATCTTCTGTCTAGTTGTTCTTTCTAATGATGTGAGTAGTGTGTTGAAGCCTCCAACTATTATTGTAGAGATGCCTATTTCTCCCTTCAGTTTTTGCCAGAGTTTGCCTCATGTATTTAGGGGCACTCTGGTTAGGTGCATAGATATTTATGACTGTTACTTCTTCCTGGTGGATTGTCCCTTTTATTAATACATAACGTCCTTCTGTATCTCTTATAACTTTTTTGCATTAAAACTGTTTTGTCTAATATTAGTATAGCTATCCCTGCTCTTTTTTGTTTGTTTGTTTCTATTTCCATGGAATACCTTTTTTTAACCTTTCACTTTCAGCCGGTTTGTATCCTGGGGTCTAAGGTGTGTCTCTTGTAAGCAGCCTATGGATGGCTCATGGCTTTTATCCATTCTGTCAGCCTGTATCTTTTGATTGGGGAGTTTAATCCAGTCACATTCGTTGATATTATTGTAAATCCATTATTTACTTCCACCATTTTATTCTTTGGTTTTCATATGTCATATCTTATT
>PVKH010020749.1:0-14508 GCA_004027955.1 Chaetophractus vellerosus | reverse complement strand
GCCCTATCCACTGGGCTATCCAGCCGGCCCCTTTTGCTCTTTTTGAATATATATCATGCTGTGCAATATTATTGATTATATTTTGTTGAAATTTCTTCATTTATTAGGAATGCTTGTTGATCTCTCTCTAAACATTGATTCTAGTTCTAATGGGTAAACTGAAGATTGTAATAAAAGATAATTTTCAGTAATATTTGATCTCACTTGAAAATTCCTGCTTTAATTGATATTTGTTAAAATAACTATAGCAATAACTCCAAGAATTGTTCCCACCCTTACCAATACCATGAGACCCACCAATGACACATTTTCTATAGCATATATTGCCCAAAGATCAGTACATGTATGAGTTGATTAAAAACCTCACAATAACCAAATGTGTTTGATATTATTATCTCCTCTTTTTTTCCAAATGGGAAAACCAAGACTCAACAAACTGTTAAGTAGTTATTCTAAAATAAACACTGAAAAATATATCACTGAGCATAATAAATAGCTTCAATTTGAGAGAAAGTCTTGCCCTGCATGCTGAGGTGAAGAGCAAAACATTAATTTAGGAATCCGACCTGGCTGTAGCTGTGCTGTCTGTTTGCTGTGGATTTATCTATATCTAAAGTAAGCCGTATTTGTTGAATGTGGATCATGCTGATAAGCATCCTAAATTATGTTGGTTTTCCTTCTTATTCTCCTTGGCTTCCTGAATCTCATAAAGTATGATTAAGGGATAAGAAATGTCCAAATATTATGTGGCGTATTTATTTAGCCCAGAATAGTGTACCAGTCAGAGTACTTTTATAGAAAGGAGAATCTGCTTTAACTATTGAAGCAAAGTGAGAATTATTATAAGAGTGTTGGATAGCTTATACAAGGTTTGGGTGAAGAAACTCACTCTTTGTCTGCTCTTCCAGGAAGCAGGTCTAAAGTCACACTGTAATCCTGGGCTGTCATGGTTGCTGCTACTCCCACCACTACCAGAAAGCTGTAGCACCACGAAGTCACCCACAGTAGCGTGCTACTTCTTCCCTTACTGGGAAGCCATGTGCCAATAAGGAAAATGCTGGTAGAGCTGCCGGCTCCAGAACTATGCCTCTTCTCCACGATATGCAGTAGCTAAGCATGCTCATACATTGCCTCTTGATGCTGTTAAAACCAGAGGATGGGCACTGAGACCTCTGCAATAGCTGCTGGTCAGGACACATAAATGCTATTTCTGTTATTTCACCAGGCAAATGCTCTAACTAAACTACTTGCCAGATGAAATAACAGAAATAGCAGGTTAGATAGCCTTCTAATGAGTGAACAGTGGTCTGTTTTTGTATTCCAAATATTTTGCAGCTGAATCTGACATGTGAAACTTCAAGCACATCTGTAAACTGTGGTGGTTTGAAGCTGTGTGTACCCCAGGAAAAAACTATATTCTTAAATCTAATGCATTCCTGTGGGTGTGAACCCATTGTAAATAGGACATTTAGATGAGGTTACTTCAGTTTAAGGTGTGGTTCAGCCCAATCTGGATGGGTCTTAATCCTATTATTCGAGTCCTTTATAAGCAGAATGAAATTCAGACACAGAGAGAGAAAGCCACAGAAGCAAGAAGCTGAAATTCAACAGAAACTGGAAGAGAACTTTGAGACCACCGTGCATGCCTTGGTGTGTGATAAATTGAGGACCAAAGAGTGCCAGCAGCCAGCCCCATAATGCCATAGTCTTTGGGAAGAAAGCATTGCCTTGACTATGCTTTGATTTGGACATTTTCCCAGCCTCAAACCATGAGCAAATACATTCTCATTGTTTAACAAGACACGTTTCTTGGTATTTCCTTAAGCAGCCTAGGAAACTGAAACACTGAGTCATACAATTTGAGTTTTAAACTTTCTAGCATCTGCACTCTGTAGTATGCACAGTAGGAGAGGGCTGAATGGATGCTATATCAGCCTGTTAACAGAATCCACAAAAAGAACTTGCAGAGAAAGTTTACTTGTATTTGTCCCTGTGAAACAGCATGCTTTGAGCAAATTTTTAGGCATGCTGTTGAAAATTTTGCATTTTTACCAAGCATAGCAGGCACATAGCAGGTTTTATCATCTAAGACCCTTTCTTCATTATACTGTATTATGTCTAAATGTAATATGATTAATGATTAGGGCTTGTGTCAAGGGATGACACAATTTTGGGGATTTTTTGGTTAAGACTCAAGTGAGTACACCATACTAAGTGGATGTCAGATATTGGGAACTATGGTATTTAAACAATTAAGCCAGTGGCTGTATCCTTGGAGGGTCCATAGCTTATTCATTAATTACAAAAGCACTATTGTCCTCATAATCTCAGGATTTCATGAATTATGTATGAAAAAGAAAGAGAATTATGGTATCTAAACCATAGTTCACTGATTTTAAGAACTATATAATTTCACTTTCAATATCTCTGAAATTGTGAAGCAACTTAGGTTTCATCCAAGCAGCATTTATGACATAGATGACTTGTCTCCATATGCATAAATTTGGAGAGAACTATTTATTCAATTATTTTCACTTCATTTGGGATTTGCCTTACTGTGCTATCTGAATTTTTATGTGTAATTGCCACTTAAAATACTTACCTATACACATTAGAAATTTGATAACACTGGGGACAAAGTCATATTGTATATATGATAATGTATATTATGTATAAAATCATCTTATATTTTAGAGATATGCATTCAATATATACATAAATTAAATTCTAAACAGGCTTGGATTTACTTTATATGATCCACTGTAAAAGGAGGGAAGTGAATGAGGGTATAAATGGCTTGATAATTCTTGCACTGAAATTCATTACAGTTCTCTCTACCTTGATATATGTTAACAATTGTCATAATTAAAGAGTTTTTAAAGGTCTTCAAAAATCACAGTGTGATTTGAAATATAAAGGTAAAATTTATTATATTTGAAGAATGGAACAAAAAAATCTGTAAACCTTATTATAATAAATAAAGTCTATGTAATTCTAAAATAATTATTTCAAAAAATAGAAGAGGAAAACAGATCAATTTAAACAACAAAATAAATTTGAAATGATAAGAAAATTATGCTAATTTTAATGGGCAGTAATTTTTTAAATTACTTTCCAAATGGTACCTAGAGTGGGTAAAGCTCAATGGTTGAGCTACAAAGTCCTGGGTTCAATCCCTGGTACCGCCTAAAAACCAAAACCAAAACCAAAACCAGAACAAAAACAAAAACAAAAACACAAAAACAATAAAGAAGAAGTGAACCTCAGCACATGCACCCCAATTTAAGACAACACACTCTGGGGAAAAATGAGGAGTGAATTCACGCTTGGAGTGTCTGTGCACACTTCTAAATGGTACCTAAAATAATGGTCTTACATTATATAAAATGAAGTCTATAGGCATCATTTCCATTTGTAATTAGCCTTTACAGAGTGTTAACAATACATCACTAGCTATCTCAGCCTAAATTTACCATAATGATGTGTTACTTAAAAACCTATTGTTAAAATGTTATCATTTTATACTATTAGATATACTTATTTTATAAAATATATATCCTCATATTGCATATGTTGAGGGGCTTATTGGAGATCCAGTGACTTGTTAGAAGTTACACAGTGAAAACAACATTACACACCAATGTTGAGATAAGATTAAGACATTTGAACTCAGACTCTAAATAGATTTCAACTAAACCTGAAGGATCTTGTTTAAGTATTTACAATAGGCTTACCTTATATTTGTATTTTCATGCTTTTTATTATATAACAGTCTAATTCACATTCCTTGACCTTCTTACTACCCCCAGGAAGCACTGAAGTATCAATTGATTTGGAAGAAAAATTATATGACTAGTTTTTTGTTATGAACTAATACACCATCTTGACATCAGCTGTCACATTTAGCATATCTTGCCATACATATATTTACTAACAATTTTATTGCTTTTGAAAAATCCTATAACAGAGACTTGTTACTCATATGAGAAGCAGAAAAACACACAAATTTCAAATGATGCCATTTGAAATAAAGATTAAAATTAGAAAAATGTGTGGTTGAAATAATAAGAAAAGAAGTAATGGGGAACTATGTTTTCAGCTATAGATTTTTTTATATTTATATTAATGGCCCAATAGGGAAATAAATCAGTGTCAATCTTCATTTTGGAAGGACTAGCCTTGGGATTCTGAATAAAATATGGTATCATATGTTCATTGTGTCAAATTAACATTCAGTGCTGAACTCTTGACGGTTGCAAATATATTATGCACATTATTTTTGAAGCTTCATGTGCTCACCTTAATCTAGGATCACTAATTGACTTTGACTGGGAGTGGTTGTTTAGTTTTGCTTTGCTGTTCTTCTAATAATCTTTACCAAATTAATGACATATTATATCACTTTCTTAAATATAAAAGTTATATGAGGGTAAACCTGGGTCAGTAAGTACACTCAGCATTCTTTAGGTGGTCACTAGGCTTGAGAAGCCATTATAATAATATAAAAATGTATGACTGGGAGGGTTCAGGTGATCATATTATCCTCTTTCTTGTCCTTAGGTAATTCCATATATAAGCCATTAAAAGTACAATTCCCAAAAGATGGAAGCAACACAAGTGTCCATCAACCAATGAATGGATAAATAAAATGTGGCATGCAATGGAATATAATTCAGCCATAAAATGGAATGAAATCCTGATACATATGACAACATGGATGAATCTTGAAGACATCATGCTGAGTGAAACAATGCAGAAACAAAAGTACAAATATTGTATGAGCTCACTGATTTGAAATAATTAGAATAAGGAAACTCATAGAGTCAGAATCTAGAATACAGTTTATCAGGGGACAGAGTGGAGGTAGGGAATGAGAAGTTAAGGTTTAAAATGGACAAGGTTCCTACTCGAAACCATGGAAATATTTTGGTAATGAATGGTGGTGATGGTAGCACACCTTTGTTAACATAATTAACAGCACTGAAATAAATATTTGAAAGTGATTAAAAGGAGAAATATTTGATTTTATATATGGTAACAGAATAATTTTTTTAAAAAAAACCATGGATCTACACTACACCACCAGTAAACTCTAAGTTAAACCATGAACTACAATTAATAGTATAATGATAAAAATGTGCTACCATCAATTGTAACAAATGTCCCACACCAATGCAAGTGAAGGTGTTGCGGTGGTGTAGAGGAATTCTGTATTGCTGACATTGCTATGAAACCATAGGCACAAGCATTTTTTAACTTCTATGTAGAGCAATGAATTCTGTGCTTATGTTCTCTTCAAAACTGTAGGTTTTGAATTAATGTTATAAACATTTGTTAATTTAATAAATATTTTGGAAAGTTACAAAAAAAGACTTAGAAATGTTTAAAGCTTGGGATATACAAACCACAAAAAATACCTGTGGCAGTTTGAAATTATTTATGAATCTACAAAAAAAGATTATGTTTGTGAAATAATCCATCCTGTGGGTGTGAGATCCTTTCAGTTGTATATTATGTGAAGTATGGCTCAGGCTGAGTCTCCACCCTTTTTCTGGGTATCATAAAAAATGAAGACACAGAGAGAGAGACACAGTCAGACACATGAAAAGGAAGCTGCCATTTGGCCTTGAGATATGAGATAGGACTAGAGGATCACTTAAGCACAAAGCTCCCATGAGGCTGATCCTACATAGCAGCTCAAGAGAAGAGAAGTCCCTGAGAGGCTCAGAGAACACTGGGCAGCATAAATTCCAAAGTAGGGTCCACTGGCAGGGTGCCAAACTCCTGAGCTGTCTGCCCTGGCTGTAGTGTCTGAATGTCTCCAGAGCACTCAGGAGCCCCACTATTTGAGGCACTGTTTATTGTGACAGTCAATGAGATCCTGATGAGATGTGCATGAGTGTAACTTCTGGAATGACCTCCTAACTCAATTTGAAGTCTCAACTATTTAAACTCAATTATCTTTACCCTTTCCCCCTTTTGATCAAGGTCTTTTTCCAGTTGCATTGCTATTTGGAGCTTGTTAGTAATTCTTCAGTGCCAGGGAGGCTCATCTCTCGGAGCCATGTCTCACCCTGAGAGGAAGGTAGTGCATTTATATGCTGAGTTGGCTTAGAGAGAGGCCACGTTTGAGCAACAAGGATGCTCTCAGGAGTTAATTCTTAGGCACCCTATAATACTAAGTTAAGTTTCAATTTCAAAAATAAAGATCCATAAATACAGTCATCAAGGGCCCATCAATTGTCCTTCCTCCTTCACTAGTCACTGTCCCTGTACTTTGGGGATCCTTGTTGTCCCATTAGAGAATATAGCAGATGTCCCCAAGATGGCAATTAGATATCCTTTTGGTTATTAAGTGAGTTTCCACCCACCATGACAATGCACCATGAACACCTGAACACATTCATAAGCCTTTTAGGTATGCCCCAGGTGAACTTCCTCCCATGCATCCCCCATCACTGACACCCACACCAATGACCCTCCCCTGCCACAGTTGTACCCGTCTGTGAGCCAAAACTTCTTCAAACATGAAGCTAATAAAATAACCAAATACAATTAGTAAGAAAATTAAATAATAATGGTAGTTTTAAGAATAACAAATTAATACAAGTAATTAAAATTTTTTGAAATAAAAATAATAAAAATATAAAATTAAAAATAATTTTTGACACTATGCCTTCCTTTCATCCCTCTAATATCTATTGTCTTGTATGTAGAGTGATATTTCCTTCCATTTATTCCCCCAAGGTCTTATTTTTTTCATTTTGTCTTCAAAGAAGCCTTAGGTTACAGAAAAGTAATGTACAGAATATATGGGATTCCCCCACTTTTCCCTTTCCCCCTATTAATAACATTTTACACGTGGATGTTACATCTGTTACAATTAATGTACAAATATTGAAACATTTATAATAACCATGGTCAATGATTTACATTATGGTTTATATTTTGGACCATACACTTTTATAATTTTGATGTAGTTTAGTATGGCCTGTGTGATGGTTAGGCTAATGTGTCAACCCAGCCAGGTAATTGTACCCAGGTGTTTGGTAAACAAGAACTGGGCTAATTGTAAAACAAGGACATTTATAGACTTTAATAACCAGTGAGTTTACGGCCTAGATAGTTGATTACATCTACATCAATCAGGGAGATTGCCATCAGCAATGAGTGACACTTTATCCAATCACTTGAATGCCTTAAAAGAGGAATTGATTTCAAGATTCAGAGAGAATTTCCCAACTTGTCTTTGGACAGCCATTGTCTCCTGGAAACTCATCAAGGACCTTCATTGGACATTCATCAAAGACCCTGGTTTGCATCCCCACAGTTATGTGAGACTTTTATAAAATCTGATATTATTGACAGATAGCTCCTCTTGATTGGGTTTCCCTAGAGAACTCTGACTAATACAGCTTGACACCAGGAGTGGTTCTTGAGAAACAGTCTTAAACATGGGATATCTGAGGTGGTTCTAGGAGGTTTGCAATTAGCTCTCTACTCTAATTGGACTCAAGAATATTATTCGCTACCTTTCTAATAATGAAGAGGTCACTAACAGTCGATGGTGTGGGCTGGCAATAGAGATATGCAAAATGTCATCACTGGATTCTCCTACTTCCATGCTTATAAGAAGCAAGGATTTGGGTGAGTGTTTTCATTGTCTTAACAGAATTTTGTGAAGTCAAAAGCTATAATGATGTTGGCTCACTCCTCCTAGATACTCTGCATACAAAAGAAAGAGATGAGCTAAAGGCTTCAAATTTGAAACTTAAATGCCACATGAATGATGTGAAAGTTTCTATGTGTGCTCTGAAAGAAAATGTTGTCTCTTGTAGCCACAGACTCGAGATATCTGAGAACCAAACTCAGACTCTCATTGTACAAGTAGCAGAATTACAGAAGTAACTAAAATCTCAACCCCACAGGGTTTCTGCAGTTAAAGTGAATGCATTGATTGGAAAGGAGTGGAACCCAAGGATTAGGATGGAGACATATGGGATGATAATAATATTGGGGAAGACATTGGAACCCTAAATTCTGCTGAGACTTTACCAGATAAACCTGCGATGACCTGTCCTGTGGAGACTACACCTTGTCAATCTTGTATCACCCAGCTTCCAGACTGCCCCAGGGAGTCTGGATCTTCTTCCAGCCCTGAGGCAGGTACCAGCCAAACTCCAGCATGCACTGCCCAGCTTCCAGCCTGCACCAAAGAGCCTGGACCTCCTCTCAGCCACTAGCCAGGTACCAGCCAAACTCCAGCATGTACTGCCCAGCCTCCAGTCTGCCCCTCTGCCCCGAGGAATCTGCCTTCCAACCCTTGCCTGAAGAGATTAATCTTGTCTCACCAGAAGAAAATGCATAGGAATGCCCTGAGGTCAGTAACTTGCAAGTACATTTCTAGTCCTTCTCCTTACCCACCCCCACCACCCCCTCCTGTCTTTGAAACCTATTATTAGACTAAAATCACAACAAGCCCCCAAAGGTGAAATACAAAGTGTGGCCCATGAGGAAGTATGCTATACTCTGAAAGAACTGCATGAGTTTTCCAACTTATATAAACAGAAATCAGGGCAATATGTGTGGGAATGGACACTAAGTGTATGTATGGGATCATGGTTGAAGGAATATAAAGTTGGATCAGCCTGAATTTGTTGATGTGGGCCCACTAAGCAGAAATTCTGGATTCAATGCTGTAGCATGAGGGGTTAGAAAGGCCTCTAAGTGTTTGTTTGCATGTCTGACTGAAATATGGACCAAAAGATGGCCTAGCATGTCTGAGATTCAGAGGTCCAATTTACCCTAGTATACAGTAGAAGAGGGAATTCAAAGGCTTAGAAGAGATTGGAATGCTAGAATGGATTTACCATTTGAGACCTGCCTACCCACCCCAGGAATGTCCAGAGGACACACTTTTAACTAGAACTGTGAGGAATAAGTTTGTAAGATTAACCCCATCTTCTCTGAAGAGCTCTGTGGTTGCTCTTCTCTGTAGTCCAAATATTACTATAGGGAGGGCTGTAATGGAATTAGAATCCTTAAACATTATGGGGATGATGGGATCTCCATATAGTAAAAGTCAAGTATCAGCAGTTTATCTCCGAAGACAATGTGGACGTAACTATTGCAATGAAAGGCAGATTCAAAGCAGCACTCAAAATCATCTGAGTCACATGAAGTTATGGCATTGGCTAATAGATCATGGGATGCCTAGAAGTGAAATAGATGGGCAGTCAACTAAATTGCTTCTGGATATGTATAAGCAAAAGAATTCTAAGTTGAGTGAACAAAACCCTAACTCAAATAACAGGCACAGAGAATCATGGCCCTTTAATCAATTCCCAGACTTGAGACAGTTTACAGACCCAGAACCCCTTGAATGAGGAGAAGCCCATGTCCCCTTGGAGAAGGATGCTGTTTAAGTGCCAAAAAATTTATATTGTTAATCTTCTTCACACTTTTCCCCAAGGCGAACTATGGCCTTTAACCAAAGTAACAGTGCGTTGGAGAAAAGCAAATGATCAGACATTTTGGGATCATTAGACACTAGCTCAGAATTGACATTAATTCCAAGAGACCCAAAAAGTCACTTCTGACTCCACCAGTCAGAGGAGGGACTTATGGAGGTCAGGTGATTGATAGAGCTCAGGTCCATCTCACAATGTGTCCAATGGGTTCCCAGACCCATTCTGTGGTTATTTCGCCAGTTCCAGAATGCATAATTGGAATAGACATACTCAATAACTAGCAGAATCTCCACATTGGATCCCTGACTTGTGGAGTGAGGGCTAATATGTTTGGAAAGGCCAAGTGGAAGCCACTAGAACTGTCCCTATCTAGCAAAATAGTAAATCAAAGCCTATACCAGATTCCTGGAGGATTGCAGAGACTAGTGCCACTATCAAGGATTTGAAGGATGCAGGGGTGGTGATTCCCACCACATCCCCATTCAACTCTTCTATTTGGCCTGTGCAAAAAACAGATGGATGTTGGAGGATGACAGTAGATTATCGTAAACTTAACCAGGTGGTGACTCCAATTGCAACTGCTATCCCAGATGTGGTATCATTGCTTAAGCAAATCAACACATCCCCTGGTACCTGGTATGCAGCTATTGACCTGGCACATGCTTTTTTCTTAATTGCCATTAGTAATGACCATCAGAAACAATTTGCTTTCAGCTGGCAAGGCCAGCAGCATGCCTTCACTGTCCTGCCTCAGGGGTATATCAACTGTCCAGCCCTATGTCATAATATTGCTCCCAGGGACCTTGATCATCTTTCCTGTCAAGGAGACATCACACTGGTCCATTATATTGATGATATCATGTTGATAAGAACTAGGGAGTAAGAAGTAGCAAAGAATCTAGTCTTATTGTTAAGGCATTTGCGTGAGAGAGGATGGGAGATAAATCCAACAAAAATACAGGGTCCTTCCACCTCAGTGTAATTTCTAGGTGTCCAATGGTGTGAGGCATGTTGATATATCCCTTCTAAAGTAAAGGGTAAGCTGTTGCATCTGGCCCCATCTATGACTGAAAAAGAGGCACAATGCTTAGTTGGTCTCTTCGGATTTTGGCAACAGCCCATTCCTCATTTGGGTCTGCTACTTTGGCCCATTTACCAAGTGACCAGAAAAACTGCTAGTTTTGATCCAGCAGATCCAAATATTGCTGGAAGTTTCAGTGACAACTAGAAATGCTAGCTGGAAATTTTGGCAGGCCCCTATAGGAGAATCACAATGCAGACGCTTAGGATTTTGGAGCAAAGCCTTTCCATCCTCTGCAGATAACTACTTCCCTTTTGAGAAACATCTTTTGGTCTGCTTCTGGGCTCTAGTAGAGCCTGAATGCTTAACCATGGGCCATCAAGTTACCGTGAGATCTCAGTTGCCTGTCAGGAGATGGGTATTGTCAGACCCACCAAATCATAAAATTGGGTGTGCACAGCAAAACTCCATAATAAAGTGGAAGTGATATATACAAGACATGGCTTGAATGGGCCCTGAAGGCACAAGTTACATGAGGAAGTAGCTCAAATGCCTATGGGCTCAGCAACATGGACTTCAGCTACTGCTGAATCTGCCAGCAGCACCGACCCACACTCATCCTCTGATATGGCACCATTCCTCGAGGTGACCAACCTGCTACCCGGTGGCAGGTTGACTACATTGGACCACTTCCTCCCTGGAAGGGGCAGTGATTTGTTTTAACTGGAATAGACACATACTCTGGATATGTGCATTTCCTGAATGCAATGCTTCTTCCCAAACTACCATTCGTGGACTTACTGAGTGTCTTATATACTGCCATGTCATTCCACATGGCATTGCTTCTGATCAAGGAACACATTTCACAGCAAATGATGTGTGGGAATGGGCACATGCCCATGGAATTCACTGGTCCTACCACATTCCCCATCACCCCAAAGCAGATGGCTTAATAGAACAGTGGATTGGCCTATTGAAGACTCAATTATGGTGCCAACTAGGTATCAATACCTTGCAGAGTTGGGGCAGTGTTCTCCAGGAGGCTGTGTATGCTCTAAATCAGAGTCCAATCTATGGTGTTGTTTCTCCTATAACCAGGATTCTTGGGTCCAGGAATCAAGGGGTGGAATTGGGAGTAGCACTACTCACTATTACCTCTAGTGACCCACTAGGAAAATTTTTGCTTCCTTTCCCTGCAACCTTAAGTTCTGCTGGACTAAAGGTTTTAGTCCAAAAAGGAGGAGTGCTGCCACCAGGGAACACAACAACCATTCTATTGAACTGGAAGTTAAGACTGCTACCTGGCCACCTTGGGCTCCTTTTTACCTCTGAATCAGCAGGCAAAAAAAGTGAATTACTATACTGGCTGGGGCGATTATCCTGACTGTCAAGGGGAAATTGGACTACATCTACATAATGGGGGTAAAGAAGAGTTTGCCTGGAATAAAAGAGATACTCTAGGGCATCTCCTAGTACTGCCATGCCCTGTGATTAAAGTCAATGGAAAACTGCAACACCCCAATCCAAGCAGGACTATCATTGGCCCAGAATCTTCAGGTATGAAAATTCGGGTCACCCCACCAGGCAAGGAACCAAGGCCAGCTGAGGTACTGGCTGAGGGTAGCAAAAACATGGAATGGGGAGTGGAAGAAGGTAGCGATAAATATTAACTTTGACCACAAGACCAGTTACAGAAGCGAGGACTGTAATATTCCATTGTATTTATATACCACAATTTGTTTATCTATTCATCTGTTGATGGACATTTGGGCTGTTTCCAACTGTGGCATTAGTTAATAATGCTGCTATGACCATTAGTTTGCATATATCTGTCCGTGTCCCAGCTTTCAATTCATCTGGCTATATACCCAACAGTGAGATTGCTGGATCATGTAGTAATTGTATAGTTAGCTTCCTAAGGAACTGCCAAACTGTTATCCACAATGGCTGCACCATTCTACATTGCAACCAGCAGTGGATAAGTTTTCCCATTTCACCACATCCTCTTCAACCCTTGTAGACCTCTGTTTTTTTAATAGTCACCAGTCTAATGGGTGTAAGATGATATCTCATTGTAGTTTTGATTTGCATCTCCCTAATAGCTAGTGATGTTGAGCATCTTTTCATGTGCTTTTTGGCTATTTGTATTTGTTCTTTGGAGAAGTGTCTACTGAAATCACTTGCTCATTTTTAAAAAGGGTTATATGTTTTTATGGTGATTTCTTTATATATGCTGGATATTAGGACCCTATCAGATATTTGTTACCAAATATTTTTTTCCCATTGAGAAGGCTGCCTTTTCACTTTCTTGACAAATTCCTTTGAGGTGCAATGTTTTTAATTTGGAGGAGGTCCCAATTATCTATTTTTTTCTTACATTGCTCATGCTTTGGGTGTAAGTTCATGAAATCATCTCCTAACACAAAATCCTGTAGATGGTTCCCTAAATTATCTTCCAAGATCTTTAGGGTCTTGCTCTTATAATTAGATCTTTGATCCATCTTGAATTAGTTTTAGTATAAAGTGAGAGATGGCATTCTTCTCTTATTCTTTTGGATATGGACATCCAGTTCTCCAAGCACCATTTGTTGAAGAGACCATTCCCTCTCAATTGAATGGCTTGGTGTCCTTGTTGAATATTAGTTGACTGTATATGTGAGGATAGATATCAGAACTCTCAATACATTTCCATTGGTCATTATGTCCATTCTTGTGCCAAAACCAAGCTGCTTTGACCACTGTAGATTTTAGTATGTATTAAAGTCAGGTAGTGTGATTCCTCTGATTTCATTTTCCTTTTTCAATATGTCTTTGGCCTTTTGGAGACCTTTGCCCTTCTAAATAAATTTCTGTTAACTTTTCCAATTCAGTGAAAATGCTGTGACAATTTTTAGGGGGATTGTAATAAATCTGTAAATCAGCTTTGGTCAGGTAGACATCTTAATGATGTTTAGTCTTCCTATCTATGAACAGGGAATAGTCTTCCATTTATTTCGGTCTTTTTTGATTTTCTATAACAGTGTGGTGTCGTTTTCTGCATACAAGTCATTTATATCTTTATTTAAATTTATTCCTAGGCATTTGATTCTTTTAGTTGCTATTTTAAATGGGATTTTTTTCCTTGATTTCTTCCTCAGATTGCTCATTATTGGTGTACAGAAATGCTACTGATTTTTGCACATTGATCTTATAACCTTAAAATTTACTGAACTCATTTATAAGCTCTAGGAGCTTTGTTGTAAATCTTTCAGGGCGTACTTTGTATAGATCTTGTCATCTTCAAATGGTGAAACTTTTACTACTTCCTTTCCAATTTGGATGAACTTCATATCTTTTTCTTCCCTAAGTGCTTGAGCAAGTACTTCTAACACAATTTTGAATAAGAACAGTGACAGTGGGCATCCTTGTCTTGTTCCAGATATTACAGGGAAAGCTTTTAGAATTTCACCATTGAATATGATGTTGGCTGTGGGTTTTTCATATAAACCCTTTATCATGTTGGGGAAGTTACCTTCTATTCCTATCTTTTGAAGTGCTTTTTATCAGGAAAGGGTGCTGTATATTGTTGAATGCTTTTTCTGCATCTATTGAGATGCTCATGTGAATTTTTTCTTTGAATCTGTTTATGTGGTATATTACAGTGATTGATTTTCTTATGTTGAACCATCCTTGCATACCAGAGATGAATCCAACTTGGTCATTGTTCTAGTCAGGGTTCTCTCAGGAAACAGAATCAACATGAGATCTCTGTTAAAAATATAAGATTTTATAAGAGTCTCTCACGTGACCGTGGGGATACACAAGTCCAGGTTCCGCCAGCAGGCTGCAAGCCAGGGGCTCCAATGAAAGACTGATGAAGGGTCCTCGATGAGTTCCTGGGAGAAGTTCGCTGTCAAACGACGAGCTGGGAAATTCTCTCCGAATGTTGAAATCAGTTCCCTTTTATAAGCAGTCAACTGAATGGATAACAGCGTCATCCATTCTTCATCCAATCTTGCTGATTGATGCAGATGCAAT
>PVKH010020748.1:0-14489 GCA_004027955.1 Chaetophractus vellerosus | reverse complement strand
ATTATAGGTTCAAATAAAAGGGTCAGAAGAGCCATGTGTAGGGAAATTATAAATGAGTCTAACTCTGTTACATTGGGGAGCGTATATTCCAAAGTCAGGCCCACTGACGGTTGGGAGTCATGTCCCACGTCAGGGGGGAAGGTGGTGCATTCATATGCTGAGTTTGGCTTAGAGAGAGGCCACATTTGAGGCTTTCAGGAGGTAACCCCTAGGCAATGTGTAACACTAGGCTAAGCTTCAATTTCATAAGAACAAGGTTCATAGGTACAACCACCAATATCGAAGGTCTGGCGCAATGGTCTGTCCTCCTTCACTAGGCACCGCCCATGTACGCGGGGCATCCGTGCCGCTCTCTTAGAGAATGTAGCAGGACTTCCCAGGATGGGAATTCAAAATTCTCTTGTTATTGTGTGTGTCTCCATCCACCTCAAGACCCTTGAACATGTTCATATGCCACAGGGGCCTGCCCCAGGTGCACCCCTCCCCACACATCCCCCCATCGCTGACACCCCACACCAGTGATCTCCCCTCCCACGGCTGTGGCCCTGCTGTGATCCAAAATAAGACTACAATGGGGAGAACATTCTTTTGGCAAATATGACAGGGGAGGGTTACTGGTGCAAGGTGTTGGGGGATATGTGAGTAAGGGCGTAACGGAGGCAGGTTTCTATGGAATCTGACAGTGTTCATCTTGTCACAGTGTATTGTCTCAGCGGGTGGAGACCCACACAATAAACAAGAAAATATTAAGCTCCCATCCTGGGAGTCCTGTTATGTTCTCAATTAGAGGGGCAAGAGTCTCTCAAGAGCATAGGCAGTGCCTAGTAAGAGAAAACAGGCAAATATGTCAAGCCCTCCGTATGTTATGCTTCAAAAATTGAAACTTAGTGGTTACCATAGGTCCCAAGGGGAGAGAGAGGGCATTTTTAGGGTGTTGGAATTGTTCTGCATGATCTTGCAATGACAGATACAAGCCATTTTAAATTTTGTCAAAACCCATAAAAGTGTTTGGTGCAAAATGTAAATCATAATGTAAACCACTGACCATGGTTGGTAGCAATGCTTCAGTATGTGTACAGCAGTTATAACAAAGGTGCCGTACTCATGGAAAAGGTTATTAATAGGGGAGAGTAGAAAAGGGGAAAGGAGTTGAGTATAGAGGAATCTCCTATATTTCCTATGTGACTTATCTGTAACCTAAAGCTTCTTTGAAGATAAAGCTGAAAAAATAAGACACTGGGGGAACGTACAGAAGAAATTCCCACTGTACATAAAAGACAAGAGATCTTATAATGACAAAAGACACAAATTTTTTTAAATTTAATTTAATTATTTTAACTTTTGTATTTTATTTGTTATTTTTTAGTATTGCTATCATTTTATCTTCTTATTATTTTTACTTGTTTATTTTTTGGCTGTGTTTTTGGGGGAGGTTTTGGATCATTTGATTTTTAAACAAAGATGCTAACATTTGCACCTTCGTAAAATACATCTCTCCCACCGCCTATAACTGGACTTCCTCTCTTAGTTATTCAGGTTATGTTTACCAATTGAGCCAAAGAGAGGGAGAAATACTATTTCATTCGAGAAAAGTCAGCGCAGCTCTGCCCACAGAGTCCCAGTGGACTAACAGGGGAGGGACAGCCAGACCTGGTGAAGCCCCTCCTACCCGCTGCTTCCTGGGAGAGCACCCTTCTGGCCACCGTGCCTAGCCGTGGGAGAGTCACACCCCGTCACCGCGTCTTCCCCAGGACCGGCAGCCATCGAGAGTTCCTCCAAACCCTGGAATCCTCTGGAAAAAGAGAAGCGGATTGTGCTCACCGCAGAATTAGCCTTTGTATTTCATTGTGTGCCTGTGGAGCCGGCGGTGAACCAGCTGTGGTTTTCGGCAGAACGGCTTCAAAAGCAGTAAACACACTTATCAGTAAACTGCAGAACACGAGGCAGCCGGCAACAGTCAAGGTCATTGACAGGTGACACGGCAAATAAAGGAAGATTAAAAGCCACGCCGTGTCTGACATGGGCCCATTCGATACTTACCGACGGCGGGATCCGCAACATCGCCTGCTCTGGATGGGAAGTCGTTGAACATAGTGTAATTTCTTGGAAAGTGCATCCATGACATTTTACTCTAGGCTAGGGGGAAAAAAAGGAAAAGAAATAAAACAAAATGCAGGTAGATCTTTGTATTTTGGTCTAGGTGTTCTCATGTTTTAATATTTTTTTAACTAACTTTTATTAAGAGTTTACCATTGGCTGGATTTTCTGCTAAGCATGTTATAGCTCTTTGCTTATTGGATCCTTGGTACAAACCCATGTTTATCTGCATTTTAATCATTGTCTTCCTTTTCCAGTAGGGAATATTGAGACTCAGAAGAACTGTGACAATGGGCCCAAGATAGTGGCCAGCCGAGATGGAAACCCAGAGACTACGGGGGTTTTCTTTTTTTTTTTTTTAAAGGAGTTACCAGGGATTGAACCTGAGACCTTGTACATGCAAAGCAGGTGCTCAGTCGCTGAGCTACACCTGCTCCACCCCAGAGATTTTAGTGCAAATGCCTGGTGACACAAACTTTCTGTGGATGAAGCAGGGAGTCCATCAGGTGAAAGCCTGATGGCATTGGCTTCCTGGCAGTGTGGACAATTGGCATGCAAAGTGAATGCCACCTATTTTTTAGACACCATCCTCTCTGCAGCCGAGAGAGTGTGCACTCTAAAGAATTGCTAGAAATGGTTATTTGCATGCCAAGGGCGGCTGCACTAACATCCCATGATTCTGCATCTCTGTGACATAAGGAAGATTTTCATAAATCAAGCTCTCTTCCATCCCAAATAACATCTTAAATATGCCAAGGAGACTGACTATTTGCAAAAAAATCAGCTCATGAGGCTTCCTTTTGCTTGTCACCCATCAATTTATCTATTTTGAAGTGTAGATTTTTAAAATCAGTTTGAAAATCGGGTTTAAACCACTGGGAACATCTACTAAGAACAAACTAAATCAGATGATATGGTTCTCCAAATATTTGGTATCCTAAATAAGTTTGACCAGCTGTAACCTGGGGTCTCCCCATCCTTTGAGATTTAAATAAATCTGGCCTGAGTCCTTTGAGTGGGAAGTCTAACCCCTCTAATGTCCTCAAGGTTTACTTCTACCTCCAAGTTCTTGCTCCCCTCTTCCTCTCCCTTTTTCTCACATTTTGCCTCTCAAGGTGCTTCTCTTCTCCCTGCACTGCATGGACCTAGGGAGTAAGTCAGCCTCCCTTTTCTCATGTCCTCCCAAAACCACCTGCCCAATATGTTTGGCATTATCAACACCTTGAGAAGTGGAGAGGGTTCTCTCACAGCAGTGCCAGTAGCTTCAAATTGCACATTAGGTATCTCATGAACAGTTTACCACTACAGTGGGGGAGAAAGCTCCACTGCAGCTGCTGTGGCCTCCTCATGATTGCGCAAACGTGCCAAGCTCGCCCCTGCCCCAGGGCCTTTGCACTTGTTAGATGACAGTCTCTGAAAAATAGCCTCAAAACCTGCTCCCTTGTTTCCATCTGGTCCCTACTCTGCTGCTACCTTGTCAGACATGCCTTCCCTCATGCCATCCCACATAGAATCGCCTCAGACTCCCTCCCCCCGCTTTGTCTCTCCAGCTTTCATCACACTTGTTGTGTATTTATTTGCTTGCATGTTTTTTTCTGTCTCCTCTACCAGAACTTATGCTCTGTGAGTGTGGTGAGTCTGGAAATTTTGTTTCCTCCCATATCCCCAGCACCTGGAATGGTGCAGTACATAGTGGAAGGTGACTCCGATTTGCTGAGCAAAAGAATCAGTGAAGGTATTTTTTTATTTTATTAAGGTATTTCCTTTCTAGGAGCAGTGTCATCGTGACCACCTCAGATGATAATTAAGTAATTGGAGTGACATGTTGCCATTTCAGAAAAGGCAAAGAAGGGCCAACATTACCCTGGAGAACAACTCACTCTGGATTCAACTAGAATCCAGAGTAGCTTGAGAAAGACCCTGGGGCCAGCCTGTGGGGGAGGTGCCTCTGCCTCTAAGACGGGAGAGCGAAAGCAGAAGATCCGATGGAAGATCCGATGGACCAGCGTGAGTGTCCCGGTCCTGTGAGAAGGCCCCAAAGTCACGTACTCCTCTTGTCAAGGAGCCTTGATGACAACAAACATTTGGGCCTCTAGAACTAGGCTGTGAAGTTCATGTCCTCATTCTAGAGTCTGAGTTGGATGACCTTGGGCAAGTGATTTCTCTGATCCAGAGAGACACTTCCCCCCACCAGGAAATAGCTTTATTGCTTTACTAATGACCTGATTGTTTAGAAAAAATCAGAAATTTAGAAAAATATTGTGAATAAAAGAAAATGCTTCGTAGTCACTCTACCTGTTTTAGTTTGCTAAAGGCTGCCAAGGCAATATACCAGAAATGTGTTGGCTTTCCCAACGGGGATTTTTTTGTTGTTGTTGTTACTGGGGGCCAGAGATTGAACCCCAGGACCTCATATGTGGGAAATCAGAACTCATCCACTGAGTCACATGGGCTCCCCTGAGTTGGTTTTTTTGTTTGCTTGGAGGTTTATTGGTTTTGTTTTTAGGAGGCACCGGGAACCAAACCCAGAACCTCTCATGTGGAAAGCAGGTGCTCAGTCGCTTGAGCCACACCTGCTCCCTACAATGGGATTGATTAACTTATAAGCTTACTGTTCTGAGGCTGAGAAAAATGTCTAAATTAAGGCATCAGGTGAAGCCTTCTCCCCAAAGACTGGCACACGGCAGCATCTCCCTTCTCCTCTGGGTCTCGTTGCTTTCTGCTCCTGGCTTCCTCCAGCTTTCTCTCTGTCCTGTGGCTTTCTCTCTGTCCTGTGGCTTTCTCTCTGCCCTGTGGCTTTCTCTCTGCCCTGTGGCTTTCTCTCTGCCCTGTGGCTTTCTCTCTGTCCTGTGGCTTTCTCTCTCCTGAGTTCCATTGATTTCAACTTCTGGCTTCAGGGACTTTCTCTCTCAGCTTCTAGGGGTTTGTCTCTGTTTCTGTGGCTCCACTGATTCTAGTTTATAAAAGACTCCATCCAGTAAGAGGATTAAGACCCAATCTGGGCTATGCCCTACTGGAGTAATCTAATCAAATAACCTTTAATCAAATCAAATCTAACCAAAGGGTCCCTCCTACAATGGGTTCACACCCCATTGGAATGGACCAATTTAAAAGCATAATTTTCCAGGGTCCATAAAGAGCTCAAATTACCACACCAAAAGTCCACCACGTGTATACAACAGTTGGTGTACATCCTGCTAGACCTGCCCGGTGATACACAATAGCCCTTGCAGGAAACATGGCTAGTCCAAATTGAGATGCACTGTAAGTGTAAAATACATACTTAGCAACACATATACACATGCAAAGAATGTAAAATTTCTCATTAATAATTTTTATTTTGGTTACATGTTAAAATGACAATAGTTTGCATATTTTTTTGTTAAATATATTATTAAAATTAATTTCACCTATTTCTTTTTACTTTATGAATGTGGCTACTAGGAGATTTAAAATTACATATGTGCATTTGTGATTCGCATTATGTTTCTATTGGATGGAGCTGCTCTAGCTGTTCTAGATTCTTTCTCCTCATATACACACACACATACACATAGAGTACATTACACATATTTTTTATAACCAGGTATTCCATATAACAATTTGCTAAACATTTTTGCGTGTCATTAAACCAAGATTCTCATCATTCGTCAATTTTAATGGCTTCATAGTATCATGCTGAATAAAGGCACCAGAATTTATCTAACCCATAATTGAACTTTTTTGGCAATTTCCTTTATTCTTTTTTTTCCCTTCCCTTCTCTGTTTTTTACATTTTCTTTTTTGTTCTTCTCATTTTTATTGGTATATAAAACCCTGTGACAAGTTGCATTACAAGAAGCCACGTGCATAGCAAGATGACGCAACAAAGGGAGACAGGCAGACACAGAAAAACGCACCGCAAATGGACACAGCGAGCACAAGCAGCAAGGGGCCGACAAATAATAAATAAATAAAAATCTTAGAAAAGAAAGCCATGTGTTCTTGTTCTATTACTTCCCTAGGATAAATTCCTAAAGTATATTTAGGATTCACGATATACAGAAGCCACAGGCTCCCTGGACCAGCAACTTTATGAACTGGGGATGCTATCAGGTGGAACAGTAGGATGTTAACAGCCTCTGACAAATCTCTTCGAGGTTCAGACACGCGACGTGCTAGAGCCCAGCAATAGCGTGCTGGTTGATTGGACACTCGGGCCCTGGAGGCAGACGAGGCACAGCCCAATGCCGGTACTCTGTCCTTCCCTACTGTGTGACTTTGGGCTACTTTAGTGATCTCTCTGAGCCTCAGTCTCCATGTCTAAGAAATGGGAGTACCACCTGGGCCTCCCCCATAGTGTTACTTTTAGGATTCAATGAAATGCCGGCTGTAATGGCTCGGCAGTGCCTGGCATGGGTAAATCCTCTGTAAATGTAGTTATTAACACCTGTGAGATTTTTGTTTGGCTATTTCCGCATTTCTGTCATACTCTCTCCTTTCTCAACTACTTTTTTCAAATGGAGCTCTATTTGCTGAAATAAATTGAAATGGGTAAAGAATATGAGGCACAATTTATACTAGATATATCTGCAATTACTAACTCTGAATTAAACATATCCCTTCATGAATAATGAAGCAGAAATAGGCCAAAGGAAAAATGAGATAAGATCTTAAATCCATGTATTTTTAATTGCTTCATTATCTAAAATTTGCTATGAATAGCAGTGGATACAGTTTGCAGTTTAAAGCACAAAAAGAAATAAGAATTTTCAGCCAAATCACAAAAGGCTATCAAAAATTAATTTTGTGTGTTGTGATCATTGAAAATGTAAGTGATTTTGAGGCACAGTGACATTAAAAAATGCCATTTATATGCTAATAATAAATGACTCATATTTTTTCATTTTGATGCAAAATAAATTTTATTTTCATTTTAATAAACTGTAATGAATTATAAGCATTTTCTTTTTATCCTTAGGTAAAAGTTGGGGAAGAAGGTTGGCATAAGAAGGGCAAGAAGCCTAGTAGGGAGTGAAAATGAGATCACAGTCTTACTGACATCCCAATCTGGGTGAGAACCTTTGGAGTTCAGTTGACTCTCTCTGGGTTTCTAGGAATTCCCAAAAATCAGAGCTGGCAAACTATCCATTAGTGCCATATCCTTTGCCCACACATAAAGTGATATTCACATTCTAGTTTCTAAAAGAACACAGTCAACTATGCAATTCTAGGCATGGGTTTCACTCTCTGAAGGATAGTTTTCAATAATAACGTTTATTCTTTATTGGAAGTCTTACTCAGTGTCAGACATGTTAAGTTTTACACCTGTTCATTTAGGCCCGTGATTGCCCTAAAAAGTTGGTATTATGATAATCTGTATTTTACAGATGAGAAACTTGAAACGTAGAGAGGGTAAACAACTTTCCCAAGATTGCACAGATTGCAAATTGTGGAGTTTAGTCCTGAACTCCTATCTATCTGCCTATAAATTTAATGCCAGAACATTGAACTTATGTCCTGGGTTGACTCTTTTTTCCCAAGAGGAAACAGAAGGATGTTGATGCTTAAGTCAAATAAATGAATTGCTAATAGTGAAATTTCAGACATCAGTGAGAAAAACACTAGGGGGGTGATGGGAAGAGGGATGGGCGTGGGTGTCCTTGGATATACCGGTCCATTCTGCCTCTGGGTTGCCAGGTACAAGCTGAGCTCCTCGCCTGTGCCCTGGCTGGATTTAAAGCCCAGTTATTTTATCAGATCTGAAAAGACGGAACACTCAAGACCTCTTTGCATGCATTAGGGCTTTGGTGCGAAACACCCAGAGCTCTGCTGGGCTGAGAGGCCATTAGTTTTCACTGAGGGTCGGACATTATTCTCTGATATCTGACTTCTCTGAAGTGCGGAGCAAAGAAAGAAGAGAAGTTTCCAAATTCATTTCTGTATTCCCCTCACCAGTTCCTCTTAGATCTTGGCCTGACTTTGCCTGACTTGGTTGTTGAAGTTCTCTTTAACCAGGGCCTCTTTAAATGGGAGCTAGTGAGTTATGGAGCAGTAACTCTCTCCTTCAGATCTAGCAGACCCAAGGCCACAGGCCAGCTCCTATTAAGCGGAAAGGTCTGAATTATTATCCTATAATTCACCCCATGGAAGTATCTTAATTCAATTACACCATGTCTCTGAATGACTATTTAAAAAAGCTAGAGAAAGGGTCTCAGATCTTCTTTTGTTACAATCCAAAGCAATTTTCAGTGCCAAAGAGTTCTTCCTTTAAAGTCATTAGGAAGAAAATTAAACAGAAAGATGAAAGAAAGAGCCCCTTATCACTGGTAATGCTGCACTGTAGAAAATAAATCATAGCTTAACCGATGGAAAGGTAGCAGGGGTCCCAGCAATATGAGTATTTTCTCTTTGCCCAAATCCTTTTGATCTATATCTCTCCCATTTTTGAATTGTTCTACTAGTAAGTTGGAAGCAAAACTAGTGCTGAGTTCTGTTATAATCTTCCCTATGACGGCAGAAGACTTTGTATAATAAATCCAGATGGCTAAAGTGGGTTACAAGGTTAGTCTAGTCCAAACAAAAGCAAATACAATCAGAGTTTGGAAAAACCAAAGAACTTGAGGTTCTCTTGTATCTTAGTTTGGATTCTCCCTGGAGCAGACCCTGAGACAAGGGTTCCTGTGGGCATAGTTGATTTGAGAGGTGAAAGGAGGGGAGATGGGATGTGAGACAGGGAAGGAAAAGAAGGCAATCCAGGATGTTAACAAGCAAGTCTCTCCCATTGGCAGCAGTGGCTCAGTCCTGTTGGGGAACCCTGGAGAAGGGTACAGAGCATGCCCCTGAGAGTGGCATGTGAGCTGGGGTGTTTATATGCCTACTCCCCTAACATAGGTTGAGGGCTGCTCTGGAAAATGGTGAACTGGCCAACTTTGTCCCTGTTGTCCCCTGGCCTTTTGGGAATCTGGAACTCTCATGTGTTCATCGAATCAACAACTTTGTTCTCCTCCATCTACATGAATATGGTCAACCACTGCAAAATGCTTTTCTCAAGTTCAGAAACACTCCACCCTTTCCAGGGTCATCACATTACAAAGAAAAAAATTCTACAAACCATAACCTTGATCAACAGAGGGCAATGGAAAAAAGGTCAGGATGTGGGGCCACAGGGACCCAGTCCAGACAATGTCATGCCGTTATCAGACAAGTGACTTTGCTGAGACTTGAGTTTCTCATCTGCAAAATGGAGGCACCATTTTCCAGGGTGTTGGGAGGAACAAATCAGATAGCGACAGGGCCCTTAAGATGCTGATGAGGCTCTCAGGAGCGGGTAGGAAAAACACTTTTTCTGGAATTGGACAGGACTTGAATTCACCACCCCTTCTGTTTTAGTTTGCTAAAAGCTGCTGGGAGCAATATCAGAAAAGGGTTGGCTTTTACAATGGGAATTTATTAGGTTAAAAGCTAACAGGTCTGAGGCCGTGAAAATGTCTAAATCAAGGCATCAGGTGGAGCTCTTTCCCCGAAGATCAGCCGCCGGCAATCCTGGACTCCAGACACATGGCAGGGCACGATGGCAGCTTCGCCAGTCCCTGCCTTCTCCAGGCTGCATTGCTGTCAGCTTCTTGCTCTCGTGGTGTTCTCTCTGCTTAGTGGGTTCCTCTCTGTCTCTGAAGCCTTCTTCCAGTGTCTGCGGCTTATTATTCGTCAGTTCATAAAGGTCTCCTGTAAGAGGATTAAGACCCACCCTGGGTCATGCCCTACTGAAGTGTCTAATCAAAACGAAGTTCCCTTAACTGAATATAATCCAAGGCCCCATCTACAATAGGTTTACATGCACAGGAATGGGTTAGCTTTAAGAAGAGGATTTTCTGGGGTCTACCCAGCTTCAAACTGTCACCCCTTCCTTCTCAACCCAGCTCATTTTAAACTTTCTGGATGGACTTATGCTCATATGCAGAAACCTGATGGCTCCAAAGAATCTAAATAGAGATCACTGTCTTATAATCTACTAGCTACAGCTATGTCACATGAACAGCTTTGGGGGAAACCCAGCACAGTGTATTAAAACTGGTACAGTTATATAAAAATTCAGGTTTCTAGTTCTATGGCACCGGGGCCTCCTCAAGCGGGCAAACTGCCTTGAGAAGGCAAGCCTCCGTGGGCAGGGCAAAGCCACTGTGGGCAGGGCAAGCCCCCGTGGGCAGGGCAAAGCCACTGTGGGCAGGGCAAGCCGCTGCGAACGGGTGGGCCGCGGCGCAGTGAGCTGACTGGGCAGGTCGCCGCAGCAGGGGGAGATGAGCAGACACAGAAGAACGCAAAAATGAACACAGCAAGAACTGGTAGAAAGGGCAGGGAATATGTAATAAAAAATAAATCTTTAAAAAAAAAAAAAGATCATGTCACACTGGGCCTGGTTAACTGGACCTCTTAGCCACTGTCCTGTCTAGCCTGGGTGGACAGACTTCCATGTGTCAAGGTCCCCATGGCTCCCAATTTAATGGGCCAGCTTCATACCTTCATGTCACTTGCCTAACCCCTGCAGGCATTTCCGAGTTTACAACTTCTGTTCTAGTCCATCTGGCCAAAAGCATTTGCTTTAGACATCCTCTTGTCTAACAACAGCGGTAGTAACCCAAAATGACTTACCCAGTTCTTGAGGCTATTGTCCTTCTCTTAACTCATTTTAATGAAGAAAAGCCTACTGAAATGTGATTCATATAATCAGCTCTGAATACAGTAGTAGGAGGGTGGATGCTGCTGCTTAGAACATATCCGTGGAAATATTCAGGTTTAGGAAAGGAAATTGTTCTCCACTGATGGGAATAAGAGAACCAGGCCGGGCAGTCCTTGCATAAAGGACTGATAAAGCACAAACCTATCAAGGAAGTGCGCAGCCCCCAGAGGTGAGATAAGGGAAGCCCCGCATTGCAACCTAATAGGCTTGTAATTGGCTGATCACCATCTGCCTCTTGTGAACAGGGCACCTTTCAAACTTAGGGTAGTGACAGACATGGAAACGGGGGGCTGGGGGGTGCTTAATGAGGAGGAGTGTTAGGCACGTGTGGAAAATCATTTTTGCTGAAGTCTAAAGGAAATGGTGGGCATTTGGGGAGGGGTGGAGGGAAGAAGGACAGCCTGAGCTTCTGGCCCATCTGCTCCTTTCTAGAAATTGCTGCCCTTGTCAACAGATTCTGTTCACAGCAATGTTCTATTTAGCCCAGGGTTTCAAAGTAGTAGACCACCTTAATAAATTGGGGAACATCACTGTAAAATCCTGATTTCCGACTCCTCTAAGAAAAATTGAGATGGCCATTCTATCAAAAATTTGAGCACCCCTCCACCCAATTTTTCTTCTCCACATTCCCAGTTTTTTTTCCTTAGCACCTCTCTAACAGGTTATGCAAACATCTTGTCTTTACTGAAAATGTTTAAAATTTGTTCATCATGATTTTTTTTGCATTCACTTTTATTTTTTTAAAATATTGCGTCAAAATATTATTTATCTCGACTCCTGAATTTTTGGCACCCCCTTAAATTTTGCACACAGGCCAGTGCCTCATTTGCATCTCTTCAATCCCAGCGCATTCTGTATGTTGGCTTATTTATCTTAATTATAGTCTGTCGACCTCAGGAAAAGGTGTAAGCCCCATGAAAGCAAGGATTTTTATCTACCTTGAGCACTACATTCTCCCCAGCACTTAGAATAGTGCCTGGTATCTAACATGTGTGCAATAAATATTTTAACACATGAATGAATGAATTCACTCCTGCATGAGAATACTTGACTAGAGCTGATTCTTGGCACCTTGTTTTACTCCTAAATTCTTTCTTTCGGTCATTCATCTTACAAACATCTATAGGACACCTGCTCCATGCCAGGTGCTGTACTAAACCCCACAGGGTGGGTTCTAGCTATTCTGAAGCTTAGCATCGGTTATGGGCCAGCTGCAATGCAGAGAATTAAGTGCTTTGTTAGAAGGAAGCAGGGGGCCTGTCGAGAAGAGGAGAACTCAAACCAGTCAAAGGTGGGAGTGGGTAACCAGAAAACTTCCAGAACAAAAGTACATACCCAAACTTAATGGAACCAAAACTTTTCCCTTAAACTGAAGGAGGCACATTCTACAATCACAGTCATTTATTCCACAAGTATATACTAAATATCCATTAGCTGCAAATCACTCCTCTAAGGCCCAGAAATTCAGCAATGAATAATACAGAGGCAGGCATAAAATAACTAATTCCAAAACTACTACTTAATTACTACTGTGTTAAGTGCTTTGAAGAAATTATACGAGTGGCAATGGAGTTGGTAACGAGCGAATCAACTTAGACTGGGAATCAGAGGGGCTTCCCTGAGGAGGTAACATCTGAGCCCTATACAAAAGAGTTAGCTAGGCAAATAGAAGGGGAAAAAAGGCCTTCCAGGCAGAGGTGGGGGGGGGGTAGCGCATGTGCAAAGACCCTGGGGTGGGATGGAGTAAGGAACTAAAAGCAGGCCAATGGAGCTGGATCGCAGAGTGCAAGCTGGGAGTGAAAAACACTCTAGATGGAAAGGCAAGCAGAGGGAAACTTATCCATGGGGGGTAAGAATGGAAACCACCCACTCCCACCCTCAGCCTGGATACCGAGAACCAAAACCACACCTTACTGTCTACATTAACATGATTTTGTGCTATTCCTGTGAATTCATTAGTGACACTTTATTTTTCCAGAAGTCTCCAACTAGGCAAATGGTTTGCTTGTTCATTGTAAGGACTTCAAAAAAAAATCACTTCTCCAATGGAAAACAGCAACAAACAGTTTAGACCCAATAATATTTGAATATCTTGCCTCAAAATCAATGCCTTGTTGTTTCCACCAGCTCTGGTCTATTGTGTCATGATACTTAGCCATTCGGAATCAAGGCCCTGCTTTTAAAAACCCATTGAAACCAAACTTTCAATTCTCATTAAATTCTGACCGTCCCTTTTGCCCAGTGAGACACTGCCAAAAAGCCTCGCAGAGTGGTGTTTGCCTTGCCACAGCAGGCAATAAACTCAGCTTTGTCTTCAAAATTGGTTGTGTATCTTTTGGACAGGAGCTATGGAAGGGATTTGAGCAGGAGAGTGACAAAACATGAAAAATGCTGGGAACAGGGTGAAGCCCAGAGAACATCTAGAAATAGAACACTTCTTGCAAATAGCATATGGGATTTTTTCGTGATCTCCTCCAAGCTGTCTAGACAGAGATGAAGCCTGGGGGAGACAAAGGACACAAAACACAGGCAGGGGGCCGTGATGGGGAAGCAGATCTGTGAACATGACACCACATCCCCTGTCCTGCTTCTCTCCAGCACAACCCAGCCTCCAAATTCTTTAAAGATTTTTTAAAAAGTCTTAACTGTCTTCAAAGCATTAACTGTTTTTACCATCTTAACAGACACTGGAAATTGCACAGGTTTTAGTTTTGTCTTTAATCAAGTGAAATCCCACCAAAATTTTTAGTCATTAAAATGATCTATAGCAAATCTTGTCAGCAAGAGCCATTTAAAGGGTTTTAATCAGTCCTCGTCAATCTTGAACAAGGTACAGTTACCATATTCGCAACGAGACAAATGGGAGGCAGCCTGGGTGACTCTGACTGTTGCTCTGAGCTGTGTCCGCTCCACTGACTCTTTGCTGTTCAGACTTGCTGGTCGTCAAGTCCATCATGTCCAACTCAGTTCGCCATAATGCAGTCACTTCAGAGGCTATCGAGGCCAATGTGTGCAAGCACGGCTGGGGCACAGGGGATGGGATGGCATTATACACAGAGCAAGCAGGTGCTCCCTCGATTTAAGTGAAAAAAGAAGGAATCCTCCCTTCTATGCTTTGTCTTTCAGAAGAAGCTACAGTCCATGTAAATCCTGCCAGGAATAGAAACTCCTGAGAGGAGGGGACAGCCCAGAAGTCCAAGATACCATGTCCTCCAGCTTGAGCGCCTAGCTCAGGCCTCTCTCCTGAATTTTACAGCTCCAGATAACCATTGGCCTTTGTGTCTATTAGAATGCAGTTGCCAACAAGTAACAGGAATCCCAATTCATGGTTTATTCAACACTGTCACTTAGATATGCCACCAATTTCTGAATATGTCTAAATACCGTCTCGTGGTAGAGTCTGCAGCATGTGGAATGGTAAAGTAGATGGATTCTGGGATCCTTTGGCTTGGGTTTAAAATCCTGGCTCTGCCACTTATTAGCTGTGTGGCCTTAGGGAAGTCACCTCTGTGCCTCATCCTTCCATCTGTGAAATGGGGATAATGAAAGTCTTTAATTCCTAGGATTGCTGTAAGGGGTATATAAGCAGATAATTGTAAACGGCTCAAAACGATGCCTGGTGCAGACTGAACACCGTATGTGTTTGTGGTTCTTATTTAGCCCTTCAAAACCCCCT
>PVKH010020747.1:0-14511 GCA_004027955.1 Chaetophractus vellerosus | reverse complement strand
ATTATATCAAATACTGTTGATTGTACACTTTGGATGAATTTATGCATTATTAATATGTATCAATAAAATCAGTTTGTAAAAAAAAAATCTAAGGTCCCTGAGGGCACGGGCAAAGGCACCTGGCCTGTAATAGGTACCCAGTAACCACTTGTTGAATGATTGGATTATTTCCCTTAAAGAGTCATAGACCTGGAGATACTTCCCAGAAGGCAATCCATTCCAATGCCAAGAGAGTTTCCTGAGGGGTGGATGAATAACCACCCATAGCATCAGAGAACACAGCATGCACGCGCAGCTTCTGTATAATTGTTGACAGCGTCAGAGAGAAGGGGAGACATGCCATAGAGAGAAAGGAGAGAGAATTCCCTCAGTTTGAGGTTTCTATTTATTTGGAAGATAACTTGACTGAGCTTCTTCCCGCTACACTGTATGTAAGAACTTGAAGTGAAGGGCAGGATGGCTTTTCCTGACCACAGGGCCAACACAGAGCCTGGTGCACAGTATCTGCTCAATAAGTGCCCAGTAAGGAATTGTCTGGGACAATCATTTTGGAAAAGAGTTTGGCATTATCTAGTAAGATGGGCACACCCCATGAGACAGCAATTCGACTCCCACTATAAATGCTCAAGACACTGTTATGTAAGTGTACCAGGTTACATGTGCAAGGAAATTTAAAGCAGCACTGTTGGTAAGAGGCCTCCAAATGGAACTAATCCAAGTGCCTATCTTTTGGATAATAAAAATAGTGATATATAACTCAATGAAATATTACATGGCCACAAAAACGATTAAAGTGAGTGAACTATAGCTAAAATGTCAGAGAAATACAGCAAAGTGAGAATGCAAGTTTAGGAAAGAAAGAGCAAGAAAAATGGGATGGCAGAAGGCTTTGCACAAAAGTCAGTTGAGCCCCAGGTGATACTGAGGGCAGCTGAGCCCCAGGTGATAGAGGTTGAGAATACTGAGTTCCTTGAGTTGAGAATCTGAAAGCCTCCAACAGTGCCTAGCACAAGTTGGAGAAAAGTAACCAGAAGATGTCAGCTTAGACTCAGGCACAATAAAAATAATGTGGAACACTTAGAAGAGGATTATTAGGCAAGAGGAAGATGGCAAGAAATTTAAAACAAAAAGTAACAGGCTCACACTAATGTAAAATGTTAATAGGGAAAATTGTGTGCAGAGAGTGGTGGAGGGAGAATATATGGAAACTCTGTACTGTGTGTATGTTTCTTTTCCTCTAAATCTACAACGATTCTAATTTAAAAAATCAAAAAATAAAGCTAACAGTCTTACTCTGTCCCTGAAAATCTTATCAGCCCCCCAAAAAGAGCAAATTTACTTACAAATATCTGCATTTTGTTTCAATGCTTAATAAATGTGTTTACAATTTTATTCTTAGACTGCATATTGAGTTATTCTCCTTTCATTGAAGGCCCCCGTTTTAGGGCCAGAATCAAATATTATGTTGTGAATAAATACCAGTATTTTAGGTGGGTTGTGAATAAATACCAGTATTTTAGGTGGGTCCTAAAACACCGTTGATTACATCTTTGGTGCCCAGAAAGTGTGGATCCCATTTACCATCTAGGTTAAGCCGCAGGAGGTATTCCAGAATTAATAATTCAAATAAAGGCTGCTACACCGGGAAGGGAGAAAAGAGTGTCAAGGCAGTGTTAGGAATCTGGGAAAGCTGCCAGCATGGTTTGTATGATAAGGATGGCAGAAAACATAAAGAGAAATATGGTCCAGTGGTTGATCTGTTTTCTTTTCATATTTAAGGATGGCTTACTTTTCAAAAAAAATTGTGCAATTTTCAAGTTACTATAAGAACATAGCTGATAACAGCTTTCTTTTAAAATTGGAGTTTCTGCAAGCAGCATGCTTACAAATGAGAGAATCTGATCATTATGCTTTTTTAGCACCTCTCATGATAGCAGAGAGTACCCTGAAGATTTACATGGGACCCTCTCATCTCTGGCCACCTTGTAGAATGCTACCTACATAGCCATATCTAAAGGGGAACCCATTAAAATGTACAAATTAAAAGCCAGTGGGAAAGAACACAATCTTGGCAACAGCCTCTTGGGAAATCTTACAACTGCAAGAGCGCCATGGAAGAGTGCTTTAAATATCATCACGGTTCATCCAATCTCCTCACAACTGTATAGAGGGCAGGTGGCCAAGGCCTTGCAGGGAAGAGGCCAGGGTGCCCAAGCCCATGATTGGCTGGGGGCGCGTGATGCTAAGCGAGCCACTTAGCCCGCTCTTGCTTCATGAGGAGCACGCCACATGCTTCTTTGCACATTCTTTTAAATCCTCGTGTGGTTGACATTTGGAAAAATATCGACTGCAACCAGACGTCGCAATCCTGGTGACAGCTCCTGAAATCCCATCTTTCTCGCAGCAACATCCACTGTCAGCTCCCCACCCCTGTCACAAGAGAGCCTTCGCCACAGAAGCTGTGCTCCAAATAGAAAGAACTTCAGATGTACATGTTTGGCTGCCTCCTCTAGAGGCCTTGACAAATATTCAGGTAGTAAATAGCCTGAGAGAAATGCTGCTGATAAAATTAGTTCAAATATTTCACAGAAAACAAACCTGACACTAGCATGGTACTTGATAGCTGAGCCTCAGCACTTTCAAATCTTTCCAAACCCCCTTTGCCTTCAAAGCCCAAATGTCTTGTTTTAAATTGGCTTAATTTTTCCCCTTTCCAAAGCCAATTCTTGCCACCTCCCCATCACAAACAGAGGAAACATATGGTTATAGGATAGATTGTCCAAGGAAGAATTTTGCATTACAAATTGCCATGTTGAAGGTTAATATCCAAGGTCAGGTGTTATTAATATCTATTTGAATTTTGTTCTCCTAGCTTATGATATCATCTGAGTCACCTCATTGATTTATAACATGGTAATCCCAGACCATCATTCATTTTCCTGAAATTCTATTCAGGGCTTGGTATCAAACCTCTTTAACACCCTTTTTTGGTTTTGCCTGATTAGTAGCATTACAGTCCTTGACTTTATCTCCTTCCCACAGATAATATTAATCCTGGTGTCCAAGATTGATAGATTCTTACCCTGTCTCTGTCTCCTTTTCCTAAACCTTATGGTAGCTTTTTTTTTTTTTTCCCTACCCTTCTCTTGAGAAGTATTTCATGGTATTTCTTTCCTTGAAGCTACTTTGTCTTGATTTTCGGATAATAGCCTCTTCCAGTACACAGGCCTGCTAATTTGCCTGTATCACATTTGAGACATTCTCTAATTTAGCTGAAAGTCCTGGGCTCAATCCCCCAGTGGGAACTTACAATTCTCAGGATTTATTATGGGTTAGCCATCACACTAAGGGCTTTGGTGGATTCTCATCGAATCCTCTCAATAATCATACGAGGTAGATACTAGCTGTCTACCCATCCAGCAGATGAGGAGATTGAGATTCAAAGGGGTTTAAAAAAATTTGCCCATGGTCACACAGTAGTAAATGGCAAACTGGCTCTAAGCCCCTGAAGCCCCTGGTCTGTCTGCTTCTGCAGCCAGTAGACATCACTACTCTCTATGTGCCTTCCTCTAGTATGGTGGTAATTGGTGGCCAGTCATTATACCTGATGCAGTCATTATACTTAAGTGGGCTGGGAGGCCTCTCCAAAACACATATTAATTGTAAAATTCATCTCAGAATCTGGTATATTTACATAAAATATTTTTTTCTCTTACACCTAAAACTAAAATTAACTTCTTTTTAACCATTTAAAAAGTAGCATATGTTACTATGGATAATATAGAAAGGTCTTAATTAGAAGGAAGGGAAATACCCCCACCAATATTCTTAGCAACTCAAAGACCGTCACAGTTAACATTCATATATATTAACATAATACACTTCCAGCCATTTTCCTAGGCACGATGTTTTATATATATTTGTAATTCTTCTGTATATACAAACTAGAACCCTACTCCTCCCACCCCCCAGTGTTATAATAATCACTTCCCCACAGGCATTTTCTATTCTTTTGTTTGTCATAGTTCTTAATTATGCCAGAGACACGGTGGGATCTTGATAAACACTTGCTGAAACATAAGATAAATCTAGTCATTCACTATTAATTTTATTGATTAATTTTGGAATAGATAATACATGCACTTGTCCAAAATTTAAAATGTAAAGAAGGACACATGGTGAAGATTTGCCTCTTAAGCTGGACTCATATGGTATCACTTACTGTCTAGGGTTTGAAGGCTCAAGATCCCAATTTCTTTAGAACCCACTCCTTAGGAGCATAGTTCAGTTTCTTAAATTCTGGACTCAAGAGAACAAAGTCCAGAGAAAGACTTTTCCCTAACAAAGACTCAAGCTCTGTGTTCCTGTCTCCTGCCCTAGGACTTGAGTTTCTCAGGGGAGTGACAGGCCCTTCCAAGAGCCGCATCCTGCCCTGCTGGCTTCACTAGGCAATGGTAGTCCCATACACTACACGAATTCCCATATTCTATAGGAGATACACACATAAAGGAGGGGGAGGGAATAGTTTTATTATGCATCCTCATAAAGCAAATCACAGGATCCCATTAGGGAACAAAACTGGCCTTATGAGTTCTACTCTAAGCCAGCCAGTTTCCTTTACTACATACCAGTGCTTAAAGTTCAATATAGAGGATGTTGGTGGCTTCTATTTTCATGTGTTTTCTAGATTATTTAAACAAAGTGCCGGCACAGGGTAAGGCATTCTTAGATACCTAAGATGAAGTGTAGACATTTGCAAAATCTGTTCTATAGGATATTAGTCCCTTAGGATGTTGTAAAGTGCTTCACAGAAAAGGGGGGTCCACAGACAAATAAGTTTAGAAAATACTAGATAAATGGAAGCCTCACTGTTGCTGTTATTGTTGTATTTAATTGCAGGACTTCCCAATACTTTTAATATCATCGTGTAAATTCTGAATTTTTAAGAGGGGAAAAAATAATGTAGCTTTTCCCAAATGCGATTGACCACAGAATATTTTTTAAGGATTAGGTTTTCAGAGAGCACATTTTGGGGAATGGCAAGGGATTTTGGCAACTTTGGCACTAAATAAGTATGTTATGTGGGATTAGGGGATTAGTTGTTCTTTTCTTTGTGTCTCATATAATTAATAAAATCAGAAAATTATTTTTTAGACTGGGTTTGCTACTAGCTAATAGAAGTAGGTCTAGAAAACCTCTGTAACCTTGGGTTTAGACTAGTGTTCTTTTCAACCTTGTTACTTTGCTTGGTTGGCAAGCGTGAAGACAGCACAACAACCGTGAGCCTCAAGTTTCTTCCTTTGAAACATAAGCTACACAATAAAAACTTTAGTAAAAATGATCCTAAAAATAAAGTTTAGAAATAAACTATAGTTTGGGGCAAAATATTTGCAATGCATATAAAACAAAATATTAGTATCCAAAACACAGATAGTCATTACAAATCAGTAAGAAGAAGAAACAAACAACTCAATAGAAAAATGAACAAAAGGGTAGAAACAGCCAATTCACAAACTATAAACATATGCCAATAAACATATGAAAAGACTCGCTGACTTATCAGGAAAATGCAAATTAAATCAAGATACCATTTCACATCCATCAGACTGGAAAAAATTTTCTAGGCTGGCAAGGTGGGAATGTGGATTGCTACAATTATTTATTTAAAGAACAATTTAGCGATAATTATAGAGTTAAACATGTGCTCACTCTACAATACTAGACGTCCACTTCTAAGAACATTACTTGAGGCAGTGTTTTCCAATCTCTTCCACATCATGACACATATAGAGGATGATAATATTTATAAAGCACACTGGGGTAAACTGAGGAGGATGCTCACAGCAGGAGGTGACCCTCCCAGGGGGTTGTGGTCACCTCAGTCCCAGCTGACTTCCCTGAGGGTTGAGGGGCTCTACACCTTCTACCGAATGGTGAGGTGAGGCACTGGTACACAACACTGGCTGGGAAGCTCTGCCCTAGAGAAGCTTGCTGCTGTGTATTCAAGGAGATGTAAAAAATGTCCATCATGATATTTTTATTATACCAAAAAAAAAAAAAACCCCAAAAACAACACATTAAAAAACAAAAAGTGAAGCAACCCACATACCCATCAGTAGGGGGATGCATAAATAAATTCTGGAATATTTATAAAATGATACACTGCATAGCAATTAAAATTAATGACCTTGAATTGCATGCATGAATTGCAGAAGCATAATATTGAGTCCAGAAAGGAGGATGCAAAAGGATATGTACACTGTAATGCAACATACACAAAATTTTAAAACAAAACCTTACATAAATACCTACATGCCTATATAGTGAAGATATAAAAATATGGATAGAGAGGATATCACCAACTTAAGGGCAGCAATTGTCTCTAGAAAAGGAGGGAGGCACAAGGATTGATAGTGGCTGAGGGACTCAGGATATCTGTGACATCTTATTTCTTAAAAAACAAAAAGAATGAAACAGATGGGGCAATAAGTTTATGTGTTAAATCTGGGTAGTAAATACATAGGCTTCTGTTAGATTTTCTCTATATTTTTGTGCATTTGAAATATTTAATAAGTACACAGGTTTCAAGCCTGGATGCATATTAGGATTCCTGGAGAGTTTAAAAATATTTCCATGCTGAGGCCCCACCACAGCCCAACAGAATCAGACTCTTAGGGGTGAGGCCTGGAAGTTGGTATTGCTCAAAAGCTTCCCAAGTGATTCTAAGGTGTAGACCAGAGTTGAGAACCACTGAATTAGATGATGTCAAAGGTTTCTTTAACTTGAAGTTCTCTGTTTCTAAAAATTTTAATTGCACTGATTCTAAATATGGTTTCTTGCAAACACAGTTGTATGAAAAGCAAGGAGAAGCCAGGTTCCATTAATATTCAAGGAGAATGTTCCTTCTATCAAAACCAGTCATTGTTTCCTGGTGCTCATGCTTCTTTTGTTTTTCTTGCTTCCAGAACTTCAGGTTACACCTCTCCCATGTAAGTTGTTGTTTGTCCTTCCCCCTTTCTCCACCCACCTTTCTGAGTCCATCCCAGCAGGCAATTCATCCAAACACCACAAACTTAAGCTCTGAGTCATTCATATGCATTGCTTTTGAACATATTAAATAGATCCATATGCTTATCAACACTAAAGCATTGATTTTTTTCCTACAGAAAATAGAATAGAAAAAATCATTTCAATGTGTACATTTAGAAAATTTTAAGCAGGCATCTAAAATCAAGCAGAAATTAAAAGTAACTTGGACCAGAATTTTTGAACATTAAAACATTAAGCAAATTAGTAAAACATAAACCAAATATATAGATGTCTACTTTATATCCAAAAAAGCTACTCTTTCCCTGCCATACAGGCATAGACAGCCCTTATAACAGCTCCATTTCAATCAGAATCAGATCATAAATGGAACAGTAATGAATGTGGCCTTTCCCAATACTTCTACCCCAAAGTCTCTTTATTAATCTCTCCAACTTCAGAAATTTCTATGACGTCATCATCAGCCAATTAGAGCATCTAATGGTTTGAAATAACTGGTTAGCCAGCCACATTGAGTTAATATAGAATCAAAGAAATGTCACATTCTCCCCAGCCTGGGCATTGTGTCATGGGTAAATGTATGATTTCCATTAGATTTCTCAAAATATGGAAAAATAATTTTCAGATCCTCAGCACTCCTCTGGGGATCTTTATTTTAGATCAGAATCATCAACTGAAGTGCTGTTGTCTTGAATAAACCCTACGCAAACCTGGTCTCAGGGACAGTAAGAAAAGGAATGAAACACAATATATGTCAACAGACCAGGAACACTTCCAACACTACTTCAGGTTGATTTTGGAAGGCAGACTGTTGTTCCAAGAAGATGGACAAAAGGGCAAGAAATCATGACACAGGTACAAGATCAGATAGATCTGAGTTTTAATCTGGATTGTACAATTTATTAAAGCATGATCTTCAGCAGGTTTTTTAACCTCACTAAGCTTCAATTCCCTCATGTATAAAATGGAGATAAGAAAAAAAGTTACCTCTCTGTAACCAATGTCCAGGTCTTGGTTTCTAATACCAAGAAAGGAACCAGGAGTCCTTGGAGAAACAGCTGATTCCAAGGCTGATGAACCTGGAGCATCTTGCAGTACCAAAAAGTAAGGCAGTGCTAAAATAAATTAAACAATGAGGGTATGTCAGGGACACCGGTAAAAGCTGAAAGAGCCCTGAATAGCCAAAGATGGGACAATTTGAGCAAGAAAATAAATATCACGTGGTACTGGATTATAACCAATATATCAAAGAAATATCCACGAGTCCATACTGATATAAATGAATGACTGAGCAGATAAATAAATGAGGGGAATAGACAAATCTCCCATAAAGAAGAATTCTAAATTATTTATATAGATACTATGCCCTCAAGAAGGGGAGCATAAATCCCTACTCTCTGAGTATGAACTGTGCATAGTGACTTCTTCCAAGTATTGCAATACAGAAAAGTGGAAGGGAATTTACAGCAGAAAACACGGACAAACACTCTCTCAGCCAGGTAAGCGGCTTAACGCCATCAGTGAAAAAATCATGTTGATAGCACATACCCCTGATATGATGTGATGTGATGTCCTCCTGAGAACCCGTAACTCCAGGCTAATTAGGGGAAAAAGTCAGATTGAGGGACAGTCTACAAAATACCTGTTCAGTATGCCTCAAAAGTGTCAAGGTCATCAAAAATAAGAAAAGTTTGAAAAACTGTCACAGCCCAAAGGAGCCTAAGGAGACATGATAACTAAATGTACTGGGGTATCCTGAATGGGAGCCTGGGACAGATAAAAGGCATAGATAAAAAAGGAATATCAATATGGACTTGAGTTAACAAAAATGTATCAATATTGTTTCTTTAACTGTGACAAATGGTACATGCTAAATTAAAATGTTAATAAGGGAAACTGGGTACTGGGTATATGGGAAAGCACTATAGCATCTTTGCAGCTTTTCTGTAAACCCAAAACTATTCTAAAATTAAAAGTTTATTAAAAAACTAGTTACCTCATGGGACGGTTGTGAAGGTTTAATTAAATAATAAATATAAAGCATTTAGCACAATGCCTGGCAGAAAGTACATGCCAACACCTGGTTAGCATTTTTTTCCTTTAAAAATTTATTTATTTATTCCCCCCCTTGCCCTAAACCCCGCCCCCCCTTTTTTTGGGCGCTCGCTGTCTGCTCTCTGTGTATTTGTCTGTATCTGCTATCTGCTTGTCTTCTCTTTAGGCAGCACTGGGAACAGATCCTGGGACCTTCCGGAGTGGGAGAGAGGCATTCAATCTCTTCGCCACCTCAGCTCCCTGGCCTGCTGTGTCTCTTATTGTCTCTCCTCTGTGACTCTTTTTGTTGTGTCATTTTGCTGTGCCAGCTCTCTGCGAGGGCCAGCACTCTCTGCAGGCCAGTACTCTGTGTGTGCGGGCCAGCTTGCCTTTCACCAGGAGGCCCCGGGAATCGAACTCTGGACCTCCTATATGGTAGATGGGAGCCCAATTGCATGAGCTACATCAGTTTCCCTGGTTCGCATTATTAAGGGAGTTTAAGTCATGAGCTAATTAACAATCCATTCCAAAAATGGAATACTCGTATTACTCAGAGAGCATTAAGAAGGATCTGATGATCTCCACCACATTAAATAAATTATTTGTTCATGTTTTTAAAGATCAGGACTTTTGAGAATCCTATTATTTTCTTTGCTGCACAAATCTTTTTCTATCACGTTTACTTTTCTAGCAATATTCTACTGGTTAGCATAGAGCTCCAATTAATGAATTAGGCAGTGTTTCTGGTTTATTAAAATTTCTCAAGCTTCTGCATATAACTAGGGAATGCTCCTTCTAATAACTTTCCCCTGTCTCCTTATCTAATAAATTTAACTTGTAGTCACTTTGTGAGAAATGCATTGTATAAATGTAAACATCCAGCTAACTGGAAGGCCTTTGTAAAATTACAGTTCTGGAGATGGCCTAAAGAGATACATTTCACCATTTTGTGTTTGCTCCCTCCAACATCCCCATGTCTGACTCATGCATTTTTGGTTTCCTGCTGCTAAAACAAAGGTGATACAATGGGTTAGCTTACAACGGGAATTTATTTGGCTCTCAGTTTCAAAGTTTAGAAGGCTTGCTTCCTCCCAAGGTCAGTATCTTCTGGCTGGATGGCAATCTTTGGGGTTCCTTGACTTTTCTGTCACATGGCAATGCACATGGGACGTCTTCTTTCTTTACCAGGTTCCTTTGACTTCCAGCTTCTTGTTGTTCCCAGTGGCTTCTCTCTCTGTGACCTTCTCTATAAGGACTCCAGTAAAAGGATTAAGATCCATCCTGATTCGGTTGGGCCACACCTTAACTGAAGTACCTTCAAATGGTCCTATTTACAATGGGTTTTCTCCTATAGGAATTGAGTAAGATTAAGAACACGTTTTTCTGGGGTACATAGCTCCAAGCCACCAAACCTACAACACCTAATTATCCTTTCACTTCATCCAGTCATCCCTTTTGTCTTCTTGGACCCTGCCCCTAAGTCAAACTGGATGTTCTGTCTGCCTCCTCTGGGTGCTTGATCTATGTTTGCCTCACTGTGCTGGGGGCACCTTTCTGTACTGAGGGCCTCAGCAGTCAGGCTAAGTGATGTGTCCTGATTTATCAACTCTCTCCAGCCTGACGCCACCTGCAGCTCCCCGTGGAAAAATACTCCACTTAGCAGATAGCTCCAGTGTGGGTTTTACTGAGCTCTCTGCAGGGGCCATTTCCAGGGACCTACACTGAAATAGAAATAAAAGCCCCCAGGAACTGCCTTCTTTTCCTATCAGCTTGTTTTTACATATTATAATCTCCCTCTTCAATCACCTTTTTTCCCCTCATTATGTCAATTACAGTACTTTTGGCAGTTTAGCAAACATAGAACTGGTTAAACCCAATGTACTCCATTTGTTCAAGGCCACAGAAGGGAGTTTTGAGATTGAGCTGCTGGTTGTTAAATTATACAAATAGCTAAAATAAGGCTTTTATCCATTCACCCATCCATCCATCCATCCATCCATCCATCCATCCATCCACCCATCCTCCCTCAACAGGCATTTACTGATTGCTACCATTTGCCAGTGTTATACTGGGTGCTAGAGATCAAGAGGTGAACAAGGTGGCTCTTGCTCTCAAAGAGCTCCTTGACTAGCGGGAAAAGAAAACAGACAAACTAAAAAGTACAAATACAGTATGATGCATGTCAACATAAGAGAAACGTGGGGCACTCTAGAGACATGTTCACAGAGAAATGATGGTTGAGCAAAAAAAAAATTACTGAATGGTTCATGGATTTCTTCCTGTGGCTTCTATGTCTTGCAGAGGAAATAAAGGCTGGGAACGAAGCCACAGCTCTGACATATCCTAACTCTGACCATGGACAAGTCACTGAACCATGCTGAGTCTTACCTTCTTCCTCTGCACACCTGTATTAAAGCAATTATTCCCTAAGGCCTCTCGGATTTACTGAGATCAGATGGGAGCTCTTTGTACACTCTAAGGGACATTAAGATTATAAATAAATAATAATTATTATTACAAGGCAAAGGAACATGTATTGCCACATAACCTCCTCTGCTCCATCCCCTACCCGTCTACAAGGATAAAAAATTTTAGGCACAGCTGCTCTTTCTCTTGAATGACCCTATTTAGTCAAGCTTTGTGTCAGTGGACTGGTGTCTGGTGGCTTCCGCAGACCCCTGGGTGCCCAGCTATCGGGGATGCTGAGCGAGTGAGCCCAGCAGCCTGATTTTAAGTGTCTTATGTGCTCCGCCCATGGCTGCTCAGAACAGGTTCCTGGACAGCAGTTTCAGATGTTCTGAAATTAGAGCCCAGCTTTTCAATCTAGTCAGAAATTGATTCCTATCTGGGGGCAGCAAAGAAAGAAAAGCTAATTTTTTTTAAATCAAGAGATGCCACATCTTAAAGAAGAAGGCTGGGATATTGTTTGAAAAAGTACCAGCGACTGAGAGAGGGAGAAAAGGGGACAGAGTCCGAATCCCATTTCCACCAGGCTGGCTCGGGCTATGCGTCCTGGATGAATCCAAAGCAAACAAGCCTACAGGACATGGAGCCACATGTTTTTCTTGTGAGCCCAGCAAATGTAAAGCTCCCTTAATCCACACAAAAAAATTAAACTGAAATGTAAGCCGGCGCAGGTCTGTTCCACCACCTCATAGCCCATTTTCCAACCTACTGGGCTGCCTTCTCACTCTAATCTCACCTTCTCAAAAGCTCCCCCTCATCCCTCCCCACCCCCCTCTCCCAGATTCTTTTGACATTTTCTGCCACCCAAACAGCATCCCAGAATGCCTCACTGGGTGACATCACAGATAGCCATGGGTTGCTTCTGGTATCCCATCTGTTCCTGCAGGCCTTGCCTCGGTGAGGGCGAGATAGGAAGGGAGCGAAGGGAGCGTTCAGTTGAGGCTGGGCTGGGGGTGGGGGTGGGGATCGGGGCTTTGAAGCTGTTTTCTATCGGGGCACTGCAGCTGTCAGTGTTGGCTGCGGAAGCCAGTGATTGTCCTTGTAGCTCCCTGTTGCCGGCAGAGCACTGTGCTTTTGGATATTAATTGGGCTTTCATTATGTGAATGTACCCAGAGGCTTTTGCAGTCAATTCCTATATCTATATTGATTCATAAAAAATACCAATAAATAACAGCGCTCTCAAAGCAGCTTTTAATGCTCTAGATATTTAGTTGGTTTATGCCCCCTCCCTCCCTCCCTCCCTCCCTTCCTTCCTCCCTCCCTCCCTCCCTTCCTTCCTTCCTTCCTTCCCTCCTTCCTTCCTTCCCTCCTTCCTTCCTTCCTTCCTTCCTTTAGCATTACAACATAATAGATCACAGAATCCTTGGGACAAGGGACAGGCACATTGGCTAAATCACTTATTACAGTTCCATATAGCTGAAAAAGGCTTAATGATAAATCATCAGACTCCAGTTATTGTGGAAACCAAGAAAGGATAATGTTCCAAAATAACGACTGTAGGGTCTCTGTGTTCCCATTGTCTCAGGAGCCATCGGCACACCTTCTATGGGAGATCTCCGTTGAGTCAGCAATCTCCTGAAATGAACAATGCAGCCCAAAATCAGCCTGGGAATGAGTCTCTACTTTTGGGTGCATTATAGGTTATAAACTATTTTAGGGCCTGGGTTTTCAAAAGCATCTTATTTTACATATGTGTGTAACTGTGGACAAAATTATGGAATTAGCTTTGGAATACCCCCAAATTAGGCATATCACAGACTACTTCAAAACGCAGAATTACTGTATATTGTTCCACGGAAAGTGGAGATGAAAACAGAAATTTGCACATCCGTTTCATTTCACTGAAACTTTTCAGAGGAAGGAAGGATGTTCATTAAAAGTTAACAGTGACACAGCTGTGCAGAAATCTCAGAGAAAATGTCATTGTCACTGGAGCCTGACTGTGACCCACCACCATTCTCCATAGCAGAAGCTGAGGTTCCTGTGGTCTACTGGACTGCTAATGGCATAGAAAAAGAACAGTGCCCCAAGAGTACAGGGATGCAGATGGGTCTTGGAGGACCATTGTTCCAGCCTGAAGATCAGACCTTTAATAAGAAGTAAAAAAAATTTGGTTCCAAAAACTAGGTAGGATTAGAAATTCTGATAAAGCTCTTCCTTTCATTGTTGGAAAGATGGGTTGGCATCATTTCCTTATAATAAACCATGTATGTCCAACTCTCTCTCTCTCTTACTTTCTATCTTCCCCTTCTTTCTTTAAATAAAAGGCCCACTGATATTAGATGGGCAACAGTGAAAATGCTAAACAAACAACACACAAATAAATCCAATTGCCTAGGAAAACTGAGCCTTAACAAAATTGTTCTGTTGCTATATTCAACTAAATAACATTTCTGCAGTTTTATATATGGTTATTTCTAACAAAATCTATGTGAAGAGCAAACAAACAAACAAAAAGTACAAATCGTGCGTTCGGTAAATACGCAAATATAACAGTATATTCATGCCACTAGATAAATTTCCCTTGAACTGCTTCATGCAAATGTTCAGTGATAATAATGGTGCTTTGAGCAGTAAAAGATAAAATGTGCTGATTTTGGAGAAAATGGTCCATATTCCTTACTTTAATAGATTTAAAAATATCCAATATGATACTTCCCATTAAAAACTGAAAAATGGAAAGCGAAAGCAAGTTTTATTTGTTTTTAAAGATTTGGGGGGCCGGCTCGATAGCCCAGTGGATAGGGCGCTGGCATACCACATGGGAGGCCCCGGGTTCGGTTCCCGGGGACCTCTCCTAGCGGGCAGACCGCCTTGAGAAGGGCAAGCCCCCATGGGCGGGCCAGAGCCGCTGTGGGCAGGGCAAAAAGCTGCCACGGACAGGGCAAAAGCCGCCATGGGCAAGGCAGGTCGCCCGCGAATGGAGCGCAGCCAACCACCCGCGAACTGAAAGCCGGCCGTGA
>PVKH010020746.1:0-14510 GCA_004027955.1 Chaetophractus vellerosus | reverse complement strand
GGGGGGAAGGGAGATATGTAATAAAAAATAAATAAATCTTTAAAAAAAAAAATTCAACTAAAGGCTCATGGATGCCACCAGTCATTGGGTTCTAAAGTTTTATGGGGTCTTTGCTGCCCGCAGGTCTATTACCTAGTGGGAAGGGTCATGCTGGTGTCCAGCATCTTCCAAGGGGCTCAAGCTGATCTTATTAACAAAGAGGGAGAAAACGCCATACTTCAGAGTCAGGGATTATGTGGCTACAGGCTAGAACACAAATAGAGTGCTCCCATGAGTCAAAGGCTCTGCAACTGCGCCTCCACCCCACCACTGCCACACTCTCTTCAGAAACCTCTTTCCTGCTTTTTTTGCTTTTGTTGAAAGTCACTGTCAGCAGTTTACTGCTTTCACTCCTTGGCTGCCACTGCCACAGCTCCAGTGAGGAAGAGCTTGATAAGATATGTTCATCCTTTCTGGGCCTGATACAGGGAGTTGTTCAATAAACAGTGGCTATCATTAAAGTTCATAAGACGGAGCCATTTTCTAAGGTCATTAGTTATGTGACCCTAGGTTCATTGATTCTTCTATAAATTCTCATAGTCTCTCATATTTTCTCCCTTGTGCCATCTTCAAAAATTACAATCACAAAAGTTTTGTTTTGGGCTGACGGCATAAAGGAGTGTTTATCATCCTACATATTATTTATTTGTTTACTTTACCAGATGACTCCCCTAGAACGTGAGTTACACGAGAGCAGGGGTTTTGCTTACTGTTATTTCTTCACTAGATGAACTAGAACTAGAACACGGTCAGGCATGTAGTAGGCAAATATTTAGTGAATGAATGAGTCTTTCAAAAAAGAGATCTACAGGATTTCACATTTCTGGTTCAGCATATAAAAAGCTTGGAAATCATCACTCCTATCCTAACAACAAGAAAAACACTGAAGTGGAAAACAATAATTCTTCTTGGATCCAGCAGAGAATTAAGGTCACGTGCCAAACCACTGCCCCCCAAAGTAGGAGTTAGATAAGAGAAGCACAGTTTACCTGGAGGAGAAGCCCAGGTACAGAAGCTCTCAGCTGGAGCCAGTAGCTGAGACTACAAGGGAAAGAACAGCAGGTCTCAGACATTTTTTAAGAAGTCTGTGGAAAATCCAATGAAACAGAGGAGCCAAAAACAAGGAAACCAGAGGAAATTTTACCCTCTGATGCCTAGTTCTACAGCAAATGATAAACACAACCTAACTCCTAACCAGATAAACATAAAACCTCACCCCACAGACCTATTTTCTCAGTTCTATTTAGCAGTACATCATGTCCAGCACTCAACAAAAATTACGAGCTATTTGTAATTTGAAGAAAAGGCAGAAAACGCAGCATGGACAGAACCAAGACTTAATTATGGCAGAAATATTGAAATTAGACAATTAAGAGCCTTCCAGAACAGAAAGCACCAAGCCCAGATTGTTTCACTGGTGAATTCCACCAAACATTTTTAGAAGAAATGATAACAATTGCCTACAATCTCTTCCAGTAATAGAAGCAGAGAGAACACCTCTTTGCTCATATTACGAGGCCAGCATTACCTTAATACAAAAACCAGACAAGGACATTACAAAATAGGAAAATTACAGACCATAGCTTTCATGAACATAATGCAAAAATCCTCAACAAAATTTTCGCAAATCAAATCCAACAACGTATAAAAAGACTTGTATACTGTTAGCAGAATGCTCTAGGTTTCTAGGTTCTTGACTTCATTGTAAGAAAGAATTCAGAGATGTGCCACAAAAAAATGAGGTTAGTAAAAAGAATTTATTAAGAAACAAGAAAAGAGATAATACATACTCAAATCATGGGTGGGGGCATGTTACAGGGTGGGGCCCTGGGGTAAACTCTTTTAGGACCTTTCCTCCTCCCCCCTCCCCATATTAAGGAGGGATATCAGCTATCTGCTGTCTTGATTGGTCGCCTTTCTACCATAACCAGTTTCCTTTCTGTTTGGAGTTATCCGGGGCTTCTTTTGACCCTGGGAGTTTTCAACGGGACCTGGTGACCAGAGTCTTGATGGGTTTTTCAGCTGTAACAGTTAGGCTTTGTTTTCTGTTTTGTTTTGTTTTTTAAAATTTTATTAAAGTATATCATACAAACATGAACATACATAAACAATAAGTGTATAGTAAAAGTCGTGAACTTACAAAACAAACTTGCATAACATCATACAAGGGGCCCATACATCAACCCACCATCAACTCCTTACATTGTTGTGAGACATTTGTTACAAATTATGAAAGAATATCATCAAAATCTATAGTCTATATGTTACATTTGATGTATTTTCCCCCAACCCACCCTACTATTTTTAAAATTTTATTTTTATTACAGAAGATGTAAGCTTACAAAACAATCATGCATATGTGTAGAATTCCCATACAACACCATTTCATCAATACATCGCACCATGGTGGAACATTTGTTACAGATTATGAGATAATATCATCAGACTATTACCACCAATCATGGTCCATAGCATACATTTGGCATATTTTTTCCATACTCCCTCATTATTAGCACAGTACATCTTTGGCATAGATGCAAGAGCTTTACAGTATTACTATTAACCACAGTCCATAGGTCACGCCAGTTGTATTTTTCCACATTCCCACCATCCTGCAATAGTGACGTGCATCTGCTCTAGCTCATGGAAGGGCACTCTTGCCTCTATACCATCAACCACAATTTTCACCCACCTCTAGCTTCACTGTTATTCAGTCCCTAGATTATTCTTCAGCTTTCTTTCAATTGACGTTTACAGTTTGATATTGTTTATGAATTCCAAAAATAGATATTGGATTATGTTTGTGAACTGGTCTTTTCTACTGGACCTATTAGATTATATTGGATTCAGAGGTTTCACTCTTACTTGATTAAATAATGATTAAGGCTTTGATTGGGCCACATCAGTAGGACGTTGAGTCCCTGCCCCCTTGGTGGGCAGGGACTCACAGAAAAAACCACACTGTAGAGCAGGGAGGTTGGAGTTTTGATCTTGGAGCCCAGGACAGCAGAGGCCCCAGGACCAGAGACTAGCAGTTTGCCTGATAGTTTACAGCTGGGCTTGTGGAGAGAGCAGAGCAGCTGAGCCCAGAGAGAAACAAGCCCTGGGAGAGAGAGGAGGAAGACTGAACCCTCGCAGACGTCACCTGCCATCTTGCAGTAACATGTGGCAACATACTTTTGTGAGGGAGGTAACTTATGCTTTATGGCCTTGTGACTGTAAGCTTCTACCCCAAATAAATACCATTTATAAAACCCAACAGATTTCTGGTATTTTGCATCAGCACCCCTTTGGCTGACTAATACACTTCCCTAGACTACTCTTTCCAGTCACATTCCCACTTATAAACTAGCTGTTACTCACTATAGTGTATTACCATCAACTCTATACATTTCCACACGTTTATAGTCAAGTTAGTTAAAACTTTTACAAACATTAAGCATCAGTAGTTCTCCTCAGCCCTCCTCTTATCTCCTTTAAGAACCCACCACCTACCATCAGGTCTTGAAGATGTTTTCCTACATTTTCATCTAGGAGCTTTATGGTACTTGCTTTTATATTTAGGTCTTTGATCCATTTTGAGTTAATTTTTTATAAGGTGTGAGAAAGGGGTTCTCTTTCTTTCTTTTGGCTATGGATATTCAGTTCTTCCAGCACCATTTGTTGAATGGACTGTTCTGCCTGAGCTGACTTGTCAAAAATCACTTGACCATAGATGTGAGGGCCTGTTTCTGAACCATCAATTCAGTTCCACTGGTCTATGTGTCTATTTTTATGACAGTACCATGCTTTTTTCACCTCTGTAGCTAGGTAATATTACTTAAAGTCCAGAAGTGAGAGTTCTCCAACTTTGTCCTTTTTAAGATGTTTCTGGCTATTTGGGACCCCTTACCCTTCCAAATAAATTTGATAATTTTGTTTCCCATTTGTTTAAAAAATGCTGGTGGAATTTTTATCAGGATTGCATTGACTCTGTAACTAACTTGGGTAAAATTGACATCTTAATGATATTTAGTCTTCCAATTCATAACCATGGAATGTTTTTCCAATTATTTAGGTCTTTTAAAATTTCTTTTAACAATGCATTATAGTTTTCTGAATACAAGTGCTTTACATCCTTGGTTAAGTTTATTCCTAAATATTTGATTCTTTTAGTCATTATTGTAAATGGAATTTTTTTCCTGACTTCCTCCTCAGATTATGCATTACTAGAGTCTTCTAAAGTCCATTTCATCCAAGTAAAGCTACTCTGACTTGTTTTTTTGTTTGTTTGTTTGTTTGTTTGTTTGTTTTGGTTACTGCATGCATGGAATATAATTTCCAGCCTTTCATTTTCAATCTATTGGTACATTTGGGTCTAAGTTGAGTCTCTTGCAGACAGTATATGGATGGCTAATGTTTTCTTATCCATTCTACCAGTCTGTGTCTTTTGATTGGGGAATTTAATCCATTAACATTCAAAGTTCTTACTGTAAAGGCAGTTCTTATTTTACCCATTTTGATCTTTTGGTTTTATTTGTCATATCTTATTTTCACCACTCTTTTGAGGATTTTAGTTACTTTTCCTGGTAAAATCTTCATTTCTAAATTCTCTTCCAAGCCCCTCTCTCCTGTCTTTTCTTTTCAGGCTGTAGCACACCCTTTAGTACTTCCTGCCAAGCCAGTCTCTTTGCTATAAACTCTCTCAGTTTCTGTTTATCTGTGAATATTTAAAACTCACTATCATTTTTGAAAGACAATCTTGCTTGATATAATATTCTTGGCTGGCAGTTTTTCCTCTTACAGTATCTTAAATAAATCATGCCATTGTCTTCTTGCCTCCATGGTTTCTGATGAGAAATCGACACCTAATCTTATTGGGTACCCCTTATATGTTATGCATTGGTTTTCTGTTGCTGCTCTCAGAATTCTCTGTCTTTGGCATTTGACATTCTTGGAGTTGGTCTATTCGGATTTATTCAGATGGGAGTACATTGTGCTTCTTGGACATAGATATCTATGTCCTTCAATAGGGTTGGGAAATTTTCTACCATTATTTCTTCAAATATTTCTTCTGCCCATTTTTCCTTCTCTTCTCCTTCTGGGACACCCATGACATGTATGTTTGCATGTCTATGGCTATTGCTTAGTTCCCTGAGACCTTGTTCAATTATTTCCATTCTTTTCTTCATTTGTTCTTTTGTATGTTCACTTTCTGAGGCCATGTCTTAAAGCTCACCAATCCTTTCTTCTGCTTCCTCAAATCTGCTGTTATATGCCAGTGGATTTTAGTTGCATTTATTGTGACTTTCATTCCCATAAGATCTGCTATTTTTCTATGTATGCTTTCAAATTCTTCTTTGTGCTCAGCCAGTGTCTTCTTAATATCCTTAATCTCTGTAGCCATCTCATTGAATTTATTAAGGAGATTTTTAAAAATATCTATGATTAGTTGTCTCAACTCCTTTATGTCATCTGGAGGCTTATCTTGTTCCTTTAACTGGGCCGTATCTTCTTTCTTGGTATGGATTGTAATTTTTTGTTGGTGTCTTGACATCTGGCTTACTAGATGTATTCATTCTGGCTTCGGTTTCTCTCTTTAGTTTAGGAATTTCTTGCCCTTTCTCCCTTGCTGGTTGTGTAGCAGGAGCCAAGGATGTAGTTGGTGTTGTAAGCTGTGGAGGCTGAAGCTGCCTGTGTTGCCTCAGGGACTGATGAAGCTTCTCCCACTTTTCTCCTTTGCCAGGGGTAGGGACAGAGCCTCAGCCGTGTGTAATAATCCAAGTTGTGCAGGCCAAGACCATCTATAGTTTCCCAGAGAGAATGATGAAGCTTCATGCCCCTTGCTCCCCTGGGGTGGGGATGGAGCTGGCAGGTATGGGCAGCAATCTATGCTGTGTGGATCCAAAATGACCACAGTTACCCAGGTAGACTGACATAGCACCAGCCACACCCCTCCCTGCCAGGGGTAGGGATGGACCCTCTGAAGTGCCCAACAATCTAATTCATGTGGGCCGAATATGGCTGCAGTTGCCCTGAGAGGCTGAGGGAGTGCTGTCCCTTCTGCCCTTTAGGGGGTGGAAATGGAACCACCAACGCCCAACAGTTCAGTCCATGTAGGCTGAAAGTGCCTGCCACTGCCTGGAGAGGCTCAGGAAACACCAGCCCCTTCTATCCTATTGGGAGGTGGGGGTGGATCCACAGGTACCCACCAGTCCTGGCTGTGCAGGCCAAATCTGCCTGCCATTGCCTGGAAAAGCTGAGGAAACACAGCTCCGCTTTTATCTTACTTGGGGGCAGGGATAGAGCTATAGGTGTCCAAGTGTTCAGTCTGTGTGGGCTGAAAGTACCTGCAGTTACCCAGGAAGGCTGAAGAAGCACCAGCCCTCTCCTATCCTATGGGGTTGGAGGGGTGGAGATGCAATTGAAGGCACTCAACAAACCGGTTTGTGTGGGCTGAAAATGCCTGCCGTTGTCTGGAGAAGCTGAGGAAACACTGCTCCTCTCGTATTTTGGGGGGTGCAGGGATGGAGCCCCAGGTGTCCAACTAGTCAGTCTGTGCTGGCCAATGTACCTGCAGTTACCCAGAGAGGCTGGTGCAGGTCCCCCCAGCCTCCTTCCTCCCAGAGGTGGGGTTGAAACCTACGCTAGGGCTGCAGTCTGATCTGGGTTGAAAGAAGCTGGTCCCTACTGTCACTGTGATTTTCAGTCAGCCCCACTTCCCCTCATGCCAGGGGTGGAGTCAAAATGGCAGCTACTGGCCTTTTTCTGCTTTGGATGGGTTCAAACTTTAGCTGTTCTTAGGGTTATACTTTACCCAGATGAATTTACTAATCAGTAGCTGAAGTCAGTGGCCAACTGTCTCTTCCTCCTGTTTTTGGGAAATGGAGCTTCCAACTCCAACCACAGAATAGCTCCTGAGGCGGCTTGTGCTGCCAGAGTTGGATGGGCACTGGCCTTTGCAGAGTGGCCTGTAGTTTCCCTGAGAGGCTAGCGCAGCTCCCCCCAGCTTCCTCCCTGCTGGAGGTGGGGCTGGGGCTTAGGCTAGAGCTACAATCTGATCTGGGTGGAAGGAAGCCAGACCCTACCTTCACTGTGATTTTCAGTCAGCCCACTTCCCCTCATGCCAGGCTTTGTTTTTTGAAAAGCTGCCTCCCCTCGCGGGATTCCCGGGTGGAGTCTCCTGGCCATGTTTTCCGCTGTGATGGTTATAGCTGCCTTCCCTTTTTTTCTATACTAACCTGCCTCAATACCACAGCCATTTGAGATTTATTTCAGGTGTGCAAGGCTGGCTCAACATTCTAAAATCAATCAATGTAATCCATCACATCAACAGGCAAAAGGAAAAAAAAAACATATGATTTCTTTATTGATCAATAGACGGAGAAAAAACATTTGACACCCATTGTTAATAAAAATTCCAAACAAATAAAAGAAAAAAAAAGTATATATATATAAACAACTCCAAGCAAACTAGGAATACAGGGGAACTTCCTCAACTTGATAAAGTATATCTCCAAAAACCTATACCTAACATCATACTTACTGGTAAGAAAGTAGATGCCTTCCCCTGAGAGTGGGAGCAAGGCAAGGATGCCCCCTCTCATCACTCCTATTCAACATCATCCTGGAAGGCTTTCCTAAGACAAGAGATATACAAGAAAAGGAAATAAAAAGTATGCAGATTTGAAAGGAAGAAAAACTGTCCCTACTCACAGGTGATCTCATTGTTTATGTAGAAAATACCAAAGAACTGACAAAAAAACAAAATGAAAAAATTCCTTGAACTAATAGGTGAGTGATTATGCCAAGGTAGTAAGATACAAGGTTAATATACAAAAGTCAATGACCTTCCAATATATAAGAGTCTCACTTGGATCCCAGTGTCCTTAGACTTGACCTCCTGCTCCCTGGGGACATGATGATCCTGGGATCAGCACAAAGGGGTCACTTGGAAAAAGCTGGATTTCAAACTCCAATTTAGCCAATTGTTGGCTGTTGTGACCATTTTTTTTCTTAGCTCTTTGAGTTTTCTCACAGTTAAAACAACTGCCAGCCAACTTTCTTGAGCTATTTTCTAATGGGAACTAATCCACCTTTGAATGAAGGAAATGGCACTTTCCACTTTTTTCTCCAAATCTTCAGAAATCTTCCTGTAGGAGACAAGGTTTTGATGGGTAAAGCTGGTGTTTTCATACAGCTGGGGAAGTTCCTCCTCTATTTGGAAGAGGTAAATGTCCTCCTCCATTGATGTTCTATGAAGCCGTATTTCATGTCCATAATGTTATTCACGCAGTATTTGAAGTTATTGAAGCTTGTGAAGGCCACATTCAAACTGCATTTTTATGCTATAAAGATGCTTGCTCTGGTTGGACATTTTTTATTTGAACTAAAAGTACTTTTATCACTTGATTTTCTTCCAACAATATATTAAAAATATTCCTTGTTTTTCTCTTTCAAGTTTTTTTTAAAGGAAGGATTTAAGTTAACAGCATTGATGGGTTTCTTCAAATTGTCTTCTGACTGATAATCTTGGTCACCATTTTCTGATCCACTCTTTATGTCTAATTCCTTCTTGTGATCACCCATGCAATATTCTTCAAAGAGCGCAGGTAAATTTATCATCTTCAGGACAGTTTTCATGAGAGATTTTAACTGGCTCTATGTATCATTTACAACTTTTTTCTTTTGTGTGTGGAAGTTTTCGAGCATTTTTCTGTTCCTTCGGTGCCCGTGTTTTTTCCTTCCATTCAGCAACTTCTAGGGCAAGCAGCTATAGGTTTTCCTGAATAAGAATATTTTCATCAAAACCATTATTTCCCCCTGATGTTCTTCTACATTCTTCTGAGATAATGTTAAGATGTTTTTGGCCTCAGCCACTTGGGATTGGCAGTATTTTCATGCCTTTTTGAATGACACTCTCTGTCCTTCAAGATGGGGCATTACAATCCATGGACTGATGGGTTTAGGGAACTCACCTTTCTTCTCTACAAGAAGGTCAATTGCATCCTCCAGTTAAAGGCGGGCCTGTTCACATCCTTATTAAGTGCGGCCAAACACAGAGTTTGTAAGGTCAGAGGTCTACAGTATTTTTCCTTTTGTGTCTGGCTTGCTTCACTGAGCATAATGTCCTCTAGGTTCATCCACGTTGTCATATGTTTCATGACTTCATTTCTTCTTATCATTGCATAAGATTCCATCGTGTGTATACTCCACAATTTGTTTATCCATTCATCAATTGATGGACACTTGGGTTGTTTCAAGTCTCTGGCTATCGTGAATAATGCTTCCATTCCTTTACTACTTTCAGCTACTAATACTCAAAAAGAGTATGGAGAAACATGCATTAAATACTAACTGAAAACCCTGTTTATCTTTCAGTAAAATTTATTATGTAAAATTAGGCCTAAGAGATTTTTTAAAGAAGGAATTGGAATAACTGTTATAAATAATGAAATCTGTTGAAACAAATGATTTTTATTTCTTTTCCTTATCAATTATTGCTTTTGATTAGAAATAATTAAATACTTTGAAGAGAAGGATTTTTTATTTTCAATTGAGTTGCATTTGTAAGTCTACTAGGAGTTACTAAGGCAAATAAATTGTTACTATTGAGCACTTTGTTGCTTTTCTTAAATTTTTAAATTTATTTTATTTTGTTTCTCTTACTTTTAAAAATAGCAACTCAAATTAGGGTGATGAGCCTATTTTACCTTAATAATTTAATGATCAGAAATATTTTTTAAAAGTTAAAACTACTCTATAAATAAAGTTTATTATTTAAAAACTGTTATACATTTAATAAGTATTTTTAGCTCAGTTTCAGGTATAGAGGAGGCAGAGAGTGAAGAAGTTTTAATTATTTGTTTATGATATATTTCCCATTTACTTCTGAATAAATTATATTAAAATATTTATAGGACAGGGAATTCATTATTTAATTTTAAAAGTACATAAAATAAATTAAAAAGAAGACGGAAAAATAAAAGGAAGAGAGAGAGAGAATTACAGACTGGACACCTGAAATTAAAGGTGAGTTAAAATTCTCAGTTTTCTATAACTATAGTTAAGTAAAATATTCTGAAGAAATGCTTTTTTTTTCCCTGTAACTGAAACCTAGGAGTGATTTATCGCTTAAAGCTGTATTCGAGTATAAGACACTCTAGCTAAAATAATGGTCAGTGTCTTCATCCGTGACCGTGCAAGAGATAGAGGCGTAAAACAAATGCATCTCAGCACTATAAAAGCTGAGGTCGTAAATTGTGCTGTAATCTAGTGGAGGCATTCCTACTGGAAACTAAAATTGATCATTATCTAACTAAATACATAGAGAACAAAATGAAATTGTTAGATGCTCTTCCTTAGCTTTGTCTCTATGAAATATCTCCCTAGAGCTATTGGAACTTGCCATCTCACAGACAGTTGGTGGTTGGATTTTCTCATAATTGCCTGCAGTGCCCATATTTTGTGTTCTTTGGAGGCCAGATGGCTAGGCAGTGAGTCAACATTCTGCAGAGAGCATTTTGGAGACCAGCTTCTACTCTTACTTGGCATGAGGGCCATCTCAATTCTACCTCACATGTAGAGGATGATTTCCCCATCATCATCAACACACCAATATCAGAACTGGTATTAGAGCTGGGAGCAGCTCAGAGCTTCCAGTTCTCCTTCCTTCATGTTTCCCCTTTATCATCTTTCATTGTTGTTTATGGATTGAAAGCTAGTTGTGTCACTAGAGACCATACAGGGTGTGCTTATCACAAAAATTCCCAAAGGCAGTTTTCTGGTTACCTATAATCATTTACAGAATTCATCCCTATATTCTAATGTTGTGATATTTTTTTGGTGTCCCCTCAAGTGCTCAGGCCTTAAGCTACCCCTTTCTGTCCAGAGACCTTTTCTGTACTTCACCATTTTAAATACTTCCTAGGCTACAATCAACAAGTAAGAATTTTAATTTTTTACTCAACAACATATTCAATGTATACTAGACACCTAACAAGTGAGAAGTACTATACTGGCCTCTGGGAATACAAAGATGAATTAGACAAGATTCCAGATGTGCTTACAGCCTTGTAGGGGGACAAACACTCACCTGATAAAAGTTCAATAAACTCACTGAATGCTATCAAAAAAGTATGTGTTTGTTAGAACTAATGTTACTGGGAAATAGAGGGAGATTTAGCTCGCACGTGCATGGATTCAAATGCTCAAATGATACTGCCAAGACTTTCTTCAATCTCTGAGTCCCGTTTTTTTCTCTTACTGGTAGCAAGATGGCTGCCAATAGCTCCATCATCTCAGTAACCACAGCAGAAAAAAAGTATGCTTATCTACTGGATGCTTCAGTGAAAGTCTCAGGATCAGTTCTCTTTGGCTCTGCTTGAGTCATGTGCCCATCCCTAAACCAATTGCTGTTCCCAGGGGAATATGAGGCTCTGATTGACTTGGCTGGTTCACGTCTCCCTGTGGTCTTCGAAAGAGTCTCTCCATCATAAATACTACATGGACCTAGAGGAAGTTCACTGGGAAGAGTCACTGAAAGAGTGTTATGGCCATTCATCTCCCTGAAGAGGAGAAAGAGGGTAACTCCCGCCAACACAAGCCAAATGACAATTACTACAGAGAGTGGGGGTAATTGCAAGAAGCCCCCAGCTGGAGTTCTGATGCCAGAGTACAGCTAGTGAAGGTGTTCTTAGGAAAAGGTGACATGTTTCTCCGCCATTACAGTGGGCAAAGTGAATGGTACTTGCCTCTTGTCTGGAGAAGTCTGAAGGCATGAGGTTGATGGAACTCTCTGTGATGACAGGGCAATGTGAGAGCAATCAACAGATGGCCACAACTCCTATGCTACAACTCAATGGACTCACCCAGGACACCTAGTTTGTAGTTGATGATGGACAACAGTTATCCTGGGGAATGGAAAGAGCCTGCAGTTGCAGGCAGGATAATCTCTTTCATCATATCCATGGGATATAAGCCCCCTCCCACTTGGTGGTGGAGGGGACATCACCATTCTAGACTCCTTGGGATTGGGGGAAGAGCTATGGACTAGAGTGGACTCGTTGGTGTCCTGTTATAGACTTGTTGTGATTCACGCAATGGAAGAAATTACAAAATCATGTGGAGCCAGGGGCCACTGGACACTTTGGGGGCAGAGAGAAGGAAGGGCAGTTGTAATACAGGGGCTTTTTTTGGGACTTGGGAATTGTCTTGGGTGATGTTGCAATGGTGGATATAGGTCATTTTATATCATCATGTATCATGCATAACTGTGTGGGAGAGAGGGTGGTCTACAGTCTGAACTGTGGTCCATGCATGGTGGCAAAGCCCCAAAATGTGTATATCTATTACAGGTGATGTGTCACACTGATGAAGGATGTATATGTGGGGGGTTGTGGGAGGTGTGGGAGGTGGGGCATATGGGTACTCCTAAAATTCCTGTGTAACATTTGTGCAAATCGATGTATCCTAAAAAAATAAAATTAAATTAAAAAATAAAATAAGGTTACTTAGATTGCATGAATGTTAGACAGAAAATATAGGGATTTCCAGATGCCCCACCTCCCACACCTCCCACAACCTCCCACATTTTTAGCAACATATTGTATTTTTGTGTACAAGTCCTTTACAACTTCAGTTAGATTTATTCCCAGATATTTGATTCATTTATTTGATATTGTGAATAGAATTATTCTTTTAAAAAAGTAAAATAAAATAAAATAAAATGCATTCGTTATGAAAAAAAAAAAAAACAGATGGTCAAACTGCACATGGACCATTTGCCAGGGCAAGGAGGTCTTATTTTTCCATATACCAATGACATGTCTTGGAAGGTAAAGAGTATGAGCCATCTGGAAAGGACCCCAGTCAAAACGGCTTTCTGATAGAGTTAGGGGGTGCTGGAACGAGGTGCACGGTACACTGCAGCAGCTCAATCAGACTAGCTCAGTTTGGAATTGTGCGTGAGGGGCAGGGGGCACTCAAAACTTCATCAAAGCGCCACACAGAAGGCAGCTTTCAGACTTCCACAACACAGAGGGCACCATCAGTGGAATTGCACACTAGTTACATTTTTCTGGAAATATTCTTTACTTTCCCTCCTACTCAGAAGAGCCAGAAGCAAAAGAGCAAATGGAGCCAGGACAAATAACAAGAAAAAAATTGCACTCAAGGCCACCACGTTTAGCTGTGCAGATCATGCACAAGGTACCTGGCTGGGGGGCCCCAAGCAGGGGCAGAATTCCAGCCAAGCCTCCTCTTGACCCTCCTTGCCCTAGGCTGCCTCAGAGGAGGTGCTTTTTCAAATTCACCTGAAGGAGCACTTTGTGCCAGTGTGGCCCTAATCACAACCCCTTCCTCCCTGCAGATTTCTGAGCCACGAGTCAGGCCTGAGTCAGGAGAAGGAGCCAAGCTTTGAACTAAAGGTGAGATGAAAGATTTTGTTTAGATTTCACTAGATATTTTTATACCTCAAAATAATAGTGTTCTTATAATACTTAAAAGTGACTAGAAAACCGTAGGATCATCCAAAATAGCTGTGAGGGATGGGGAAAGGATATAAGACAGTGTAAGCCTGAAGGTAGTGGTTGGAATAAAATAAATAAAGCTCTGTCCAGGTTGTGCCTTCTAAGTTCAGCTCGTTCGTTAAACTGGTCGTTTGTAGGCATCTAGGTCCCTTTGCACCACTGCCGAATTTAAAATTTTGAATAAAAAATATATATATCACCTGGCGCATGCCAGTTTCTCCTCTGAAAAATTCAAAAAAGGAGGCCTAAGGAAGGAAGGTAATGTTTATTGATGCCTGCTACGAATTGGACACTTTATCCCTTTGCTGCTCCCAACAACGCTGAGGCACATTCCTGCTTTACAGCTGAGGAAACTTCAGCTCAGATGTAGGTAACTTGGCGAAAGTCAACCCAACAGAAATGACAGAGGGATTCAAACTTCGACCCATTTTGACTAAAAAGTCCTTTAATTTCTAAAACGTCATTCTGGGAGTGATAGCTATTATAAGGCTGGCCCCACCTGAATTTCCATGGTCATGCAGCACTTTGTTTGTTCTTCCAAACTTAACCTGCCTGGATGCACCAGCATGGCCTTGACCCAGGGCGAAGTGAACCAAACCTGAACGGGTGTTTTATAGTCTGGTTCGTAACCCGGGCAGCTGGGCGGTAGGGCCTGTGCTTGCTCACCCAACCACAAACCATTGAGCCTCACAACGGTTCTCCTTTAATGTAGAATCAGAGAGTTTCTTTCATATTTGCATAGGAAACCTTTTTTTCTTAAAGTTAAATTACTATATTCAAATGCCACCCTCCTTTCTGGGGATTGGGTCCATTCACGTGTGCACCCATTCATCTTTTCTCTTTAATCCGTCAGAACAGCTGTCTCTTGGTATTTAATAAATGACTCCCCGAGTTTGCTTTTCTTAACCTCCTGACAGTTATGTGATATTTTCTCTGAGATAGGAGTTATATTTCTTCACAGAA
>PVKH010020745.1:0-14521 GCA_004027955.1 Chaetophractus vellerosus | reverse complement strand
AATTCTTGCTCCTGAGAGTGATAGAAATTTTCATGTGCTTTTTAACCATTTGTAATTCCTTTTCGGAAAAATGTCTTTTCAAGTTGTGCTAATGTGTCAACTTGGCCAGGTAATTAGGTCCAGTTGTTCGGTCAAGCAAGCACTGGGCTAATTGTAATACAAGGACATTTAAGAACTTTAGTCATCAGTGAGTTCATTGCACAAATGACTGATTACATCTACAATCAACCAAGGAGTTTGCCGTCAGCAATGAGTGATGTTTTATCCGATCGGTTGAATGGCTTAAAAGGGGAAGTGATTTCAGCATACAGAGAGAATTTTCCAGCTCGACTTCATACAGCCGTTGTCTCCTGGGAACTCATCAAAGACCTTCATTGGACTTTCATCGGAGCCCCTGGTTTGCAGACTGCCTGCAGAAGCTGGACTTGTGCATCCCCATGGTCACATGAGAGAATTTTATAAAATCTCATACTGTTTACGGATACCTCCTGTCGATTCTGTTTCCCTAGAAAAACCTGACTAATACACACGTCTTTTGCCAATTTATAAACTGGGTTGTTTGTCTTTTTATTGTTGAGTTGTAGGAATTCTTTATATATTCTGGATATTAAACCATCATTGGCTATATGGTTTCCAAATATTTTCTCTTATTGAGTAGGCTGCCTTTTCACTTTCTTGACAAAATCCTTTGAAACAAAAGTTTTTAATTTTGAGCATGTTCTGTTTAATTTTTTTTTTCATTGCTTGTGTTTTGAGTGTAAAGACTATGAAACCATTGCCTACAACAAGATCTTGAAGGTGCTTCCCTCCATTTTCTTTTAGGAGTTTTATGGTTCTAGTTCTTATATTTAGGTCTTTGATCCATTTTGGCTTAATTTTTGCATAATCTGTGAGGTAGGGGTCCCCTTTCCCTTTCCCTTTCCCTTTCCCTTTCCCTTTCCCTTTTTTTGGATCTGGATATACAGTTCTCCCAGCACTTTTTGTTGAAGAGACTATTCTGTCCCAGTTGAGTAGACTTGGCAGCCTTGTCAAATGTCAAATATCAGGTGGCTATATATGTGAGGGTCTATTTCTGAACTCTCAATTCAATTCCATTGGTCAATATATCTATTTTGTGGCCAGTACCATGCTGTTTTTTTGTGTGTTTTTTTTTTGTTTTTGTTTTTTTTTACAACTGTAGCTTTTTAATATGCTTTAAAGTCAGGTAGTGGGGGCCAGCTGTAGCCCAATTGGTAGGGCTCTGGTCTACCACATGGAGGCCCTGGGTTCGGTTCCCGGGGCCTCCTCAAGCAGGCAGACCGCCTTGAGAAGGCAAGCCCCTGTGGGCAGGGCGAGTCGCTGCAGGGGGGGGGGGGGAGACAAGCAGACACAGAAGCACACAAAAATGAACACAGCAAGAACAAGCAGAAAGGGGGGATATATAATAAATAAAAAATAAATCTTAAAAAAATAAAGTCAGGTAGTGTGAGTCCAGCTTCGTTCTTTTTCAAGACATTTTTGGCTATTCAAAGCTCCTTGCCCTTCAATAAGTTTGATAATTGGGTTGTATTTATGCAAAATAGGCTTTGGAATTTTTTTTGGTATTCTGTTGAATCTGTAAATCAACTTGAATGGAATTGATAGCTTAATAATATTTAGTCTTCCAATCCATAAACATGGAATGTCCTTCTATTTTTATGTCTTCTTTGATTTCATTTAGCAATGTCTTGTAGTTTTCTGTGTACAAGTCCTCTACACCCTTGGTTAAATCTATTCCTAGATATTTTATTCTTTCACTTGCTATTGTAAATGGAATTTTTTCTTCATTTCCTCAGATTGTTATTACTGGTATATAGAAATACTACTGATTTTTGCATGTTGATCTTGTACACCAACTCTTTGATGAACTCAATTATTAGATCTAGTAGCTTTGTTGTAGATATTTGGGGACTTTTTATATAGAGAGTCATGTCATCTACAAATAGAGAAAGTTTTACTTCTTCCTTTCCAGCTTACATGCCTTTTATTTCTTTTTATTAATCTCAATTAACCAGGTTTTGGGTTTTTTTTTGTTGTTGTTGTTAATTCTCTTGTTTTGCTATTCTCAAGTTTCTTTATTTCTGCTCAAATATTTGTTATTTCTTTCCTTCTGCTTTCTGTGGGATTAGTTTGCTGTCCTTTTTCTAGTTCCTCCAGGTGTGCAGTTAGGTCTTCAGTTTTACCTCTGTATTCTTTTTTAATGTGAGCATTTAAGACTATAAATTTCCCTCTCAGTACTGCCTTTGCTGCATCCCGTAAGTTTTTGTATGTTGTGTTCTCATTTTCATTTGTCTTGAGATATTTACTAATTTCTCTTCTAATTTCTTCTTTGACTCACTGACTGTTTAAGAATGTGTTGTTTAATCTCCTTATATTGTGAATTTTTCAATTCTCTTCCCATTATTAATTTCCAGCTTCATTCTGTTGTGGTTAGGGAAGGTGTTTTGTATAATTTCAGTCTTCTTAAATTCATTGAGATTTGTTCTATGACCTAACATGTGGTCTATCCTGGGGAATGATCTGTGAACACTTGAGAAGAAAGTATATCCTGCCATTTTAGGGTACAGTGCTCTCTATATCTCTGTTAGGTCTAGTTCTTTCATCATATTATTCAAGCTCTCTGTTTCCTTATTGATCCTCTGTCTATATGTTTTATCTGTTGCTCAAAGTAGTATATTGAAGTCTCCCACTATTGTAGAGGCATCTATTTCTCCCCTCAGTTTTGCCATTGCATACTTCCTGTATTTTAGTGCACCCTGGTTAGGTGCATAAATATTTATGATTGTTACTTCTTCTCAGTAGATTTCCTCTTTTATTAATATATAGTGCCATGGTCTCTTATAACTATTTTGTATTTAAAATCTATTTTGTCCTATATTAGTGAAGCCACTCCAGCTATTTTTGGTTACTATTTACATGGAATATCATTTCCCAACCTTTCACTTTCAACCTAGTTGTTTCTCTGGATCTAAAGTGAGTCTACTGTAGACAGCATATATATAGATGATATTTTTATCCATTCTGCCCAACTGTGTCTCTTGATTGGGTAATTTACTTCATTAACATTCAATGTTATTACTGTACAGGCAGTACTTACTTCAACCATTTTATCCTTTGGTTTTTATATGTCATATCATATTTTTGTCTCTCTTTTTGCTATTGTAGTTACTCTTCCTGATAATCTTCATTTTTTATACTCTCCTCCAAACTTCTCTCTCCTGTCTTTTCCTTTTAGTTTGTGGAACCTTTAGTATTTCTTGTAAGGCAAGTCTCTTGTTGATGAGCTCTCTCAGTTTCTGTTTATCTGTGAATATTTTAATCTCTCCCTCACTTTTGAAGGATAATTTTGCCAGATACAGAATTCTTGGCTGGCAGTTTTTCTCTTTCAAGACTTTAAGTAAGTATGTCATTCTACTGTCTTTTTGCCTGCAAGGTTTCTGACGAGAAATCAGCACGTAGTCTTACCGAGCATCCCTTGTATGTGATGGATTGTTTTTCTCTTGCTGCTTTCAGTGTTCTCTCTTTATCTTTGGCATTTGATAATCTGATTAGTATGTGTGTTGGAGTACTTCTATTATAACTTATTCTATTTGGAATATACTGCATTTCCTGTACATGTATATCCATGTCCCTAATAAGCACTGGGAAATTTTTGGCCATTATTTCCTCAAACACTCTTTTAGCCCCTTTTTCCTTCTCTTCCCCCTCTGGGATACCCAGGACATGTATGTTTATGTGCTTCATGCTGTCATTCAAGTCCCTGAGACCCAGCTCAATTTTTAAAATTCTTTCCTCTCTCTGTTCTTCGGTGTGATATCAGATGTCCTATCTTCTTAATTTGTTGATCCTTTCTTCTGCCTGTTCAGATCTGCTGTTGTGTGCCTCTAGTGTATTTTAATTTCTTCTATTATGTCTTCCATTACCATAAGTCCTGTTATGTTTTCTTTGCATGTTTTCAAATTCTTTTTTATGTTCACCCATTGTCTTCTTAATACCTTTTATCTCTTCCTTCACATCCTTAACTTGATTTAGGAGATTTGTTTTAACATCTTCAATCAGTTGTTCCAAATTCTGTGTCTTCTCCAATTTTTAAATGTATCTGTTTCTTTGCCTGGACCATATTTTCCTGTTTCTTAGTATGGCTTTTAATTGTTGCTGATGTCTATGCATCTGATTATCTCAATTAGTTTCTCTAATGTTCAGTTTCTCTCTCTTGTCTAGGGTTTCATTGTTGATTGGCTTTGTGTTAAGGCTCTTCTTTGACATTTGGCTCAACTTACTCTAAATCTTTAGAATTGCCTGTCCTTAACTGATCAAAATGGGCCAGGGACCCACGAAGAGGGTACAGACCAGTTCCAGATGGCCCTGGAGAGAGGGTCTAAAAAAGACTAAAAAGCCTCTTCTTTTTTTGTCTTGTCACCTACCCACAAGTGCGCATTTATGGCCTGCCAGCAGATGGCACTCTTCAGCTAACTCTTCACTGCAAGCCTAGGGAGGGGAGCTTCTGTCTTTTTGTTTTCCCTTGGACAATCTCCACCCATGTCTGGGACAGCGTTGAACAATGGTCGGGAAAAGCCCTGACCTGGGCAGCTAGAACTATGATTCAGCCAGAGCCCAGTGATCCAAACTCTCCCATCAAGAGCCTTGTCGACCCTCAGCCCCAACTCCCCAGTTTTCTGGAAGGCTTCTCTGCCCCCCTGTCCTAGAGGCTGCTTGCCTCTAGGGTGGGCGATGCGCCCCGAGCACTGCTGGGGAGCAGTTGGCTCAGGTCCTCTGTGGCAGCCTCCCTGTCTCCCCACCCGCTCCTCCCCGGATGTTGTACTGGGTCTCCTGGCCTCTGGAGCCTGAGCACCACTGCCTCAGACGGTCTCTGCCTGCCCCTAGCCGGTTCTGGAGGAGGAGTGCGCCTGCCGCTCCCTACTGCACCATCTTGGATCTCATCCCTTTGGCTTATTTTTCTTGTCTTATTGCTCTATCAACTTCGAGTAGCGTTTTGAATGATTATGGTGACGGTGGACATGCTTGCTTCATTGCCAGTCTTGTAGGGGAAGCATTCACCTTCTACCATTAAGGTTGATGTTACCTCTAGGATTTTTGTAAATATTCTTTATCAGAATGAGGTGACTCTCCTCTACCTCCTAACTTGCAGAGTTTTTTAAAAACAGGTATGGATTTCAGATTTTGTTCAAAAGTCTACTTTATCAAATATTAATATAGCTCTCCTGATTTTTAAATTTTTATCAGTGCTTGCATGTGATATCTCAGTGGAAGAGAGGAGTCTCGGGCCTAGCAAAGGAGGGCAGCACTTCTCATGGCTTCCCACTTCTGGGCAGATTCCCAGCCATCCCACCCTGCCAAGGAGGTGCGTTTGCCAATGTTGTCAGAGGGCTCCCGCTGGATTCACCAGAGGAGTGCACCTGCCTGAGCTGCCTTCTGCCACTAGGTCAGGGGTTAGAAAACACTGGGGTGCTAAGGCAGTCTGAGATTATTTATGAATACCAAAAAGATAAAGATTATGTTTGTAAACAATTCTATTCCTCTGGGTTGATACCCTTTGATTGTATTAAATTCAAAGGACTAAAGTTTACTTGATAAAATCAATTTAGAGCTTTTGATTCGACCAGGTCAGCAGAGCGTGACTCAGGCTTGGATACCCGCCCCCTTGATGGGCCGATATAAATGGACACTCACTCAAGAAGACACTTGGGAAGAGAGAGCTCTGTCATATTTGATAAAGGGACCCCAGCCAGAGATGGACCATTTGCCTTATAGCTCACAGCTGACCTTGGAAAGAGAGTTGAGACGTATAGGAAGCCCTGAGAGATGAGCCCTAACCAGGAGAGAGAGGACTGGAAGCCTGGAAGAAAGGAGAGACAGGTGGAGATCAGCGACCATCTTGCTTCAACACGTGGCAACTGACTTTGGTGAGAAAGCAACCTGGAGTTGGACTCTTTAGGGTCTGGTAACTGTAAGCTTTTACCCCAAGTAAATACCCTTTATAAAATCCAACAGAGTTCTGCTACTTGGCCTCAGCACCCCTGTGGCTAGTTCAGTTGCCTCCTGTAGGGCAGAGGCTTCAGGGGCTGAGGCCCTGTGCTATTCCTCCCTTCCTGGGTTCCCACATCAGCCCACCTTCCTCTTGCTTCCTCTCACCTTTGGTCGCCTCTAGTGCCATTTCAGGAGTTGATAGTTGTACTTAATGGAGAGGAGCAGTTAAAAACATGTCTATGCCATCTTGTCCAGACCAGAAGTCTCCCAAATACAGATAATTTTTCAGATCTAAAATAGAATCTTGCTATTAAAAGTCCTTCATGACCACAACCCTGTGGAATTAAAAAAAATCTATGTAGATATTATTTAATTTGGAAAAAATTAGACATTTGAAATAATTAGTAAATTTTAAAACTTAAAATTGAGCAATACTCTTGACATTGTGAAATTAATTCCTGGAAATAAAGTCTTCCTTCTGTCCCCGTCCTGCTTACAGCTGATTTTTTGTAAGTTCAGTGTCAAGTATTCGGAGAATGGAAACGTTGTCAGGGACCTTGGATGCTGTTGGTGGGAACCGCTGTGCTGGGGAAGGGCCTCTTGATACGAGGCACTTTGCAGGTCTGGCCGGCGGGAGCTGTGGGGCAAGGACGTCCCGAGGAAGCGGTCCTGTGGGGCCTAGAGTCCCGCAAGCGTGCCACACCCGCGCAAGGGGAGCGCAAGGGGAGCGCAGCCGTCGGCGGGGAAAACGATGAGTGCCGCGGCCATCGCGCACTTTTATCAAAACGTTAACACCTCTCTTGTGGGATCAGTGTATAGGAAAATGAAAAAAATAGTAAAACTAAAATTTATCTGAACTGTGATTTAGAACATTAGAAACACTGAGCGTTAATGTTTTATTTCCTTGTAAAAAATGTATCCAGAATAGTTAGACTCGAGCTTGCCTTCTCCTGTACCTGTACGGCGCAAGCATCTTTCCTACACCTTCTTTCTGTATGTCCTGTAATGGTATCAAGACCATAGGAACCATCTGTTCCTATGACTATTTGAAAAAATTCACAAATTAAACTGTGATATTTGAAGGATGTAGTCTTGACCATTTTTGTTGTTGTTTTTGTATTTGTGAACTATTTGGGCTTTGATTCAGGTTTTAAGTCATGAGCATAAAATAGTTCATAGTATTCTTTTATAAGTATTTTATATTCCTCTGTATGTGGGGTTGTATCTATTACCTCATTGGTAACTTGTGCATTTTGGTTTTTATCTTTTTTTCTTGATTGGGCTTATGAGTTACCAGTTAAATGGTGTATTATTCCGCTTAAAAAGCTGAGAGTCTTTTTTCTTTTAATTGGTATGTTTAGCCTATTTACTTTTATATTTATGACAGACGTTTGGCTTTAGTTCTGTTGACTTATATGTCGTATTCTTAAAGTTTTCATATTATGACTCGGAACGGTAGGAACGTGTCCTGCAGCTCGCCGTGGCGCGTGTGCACTGCTTTAGGAACGTAAACTCGGCTCCTCCCGGCGGGTGGTTCAGCCTCCCCCAGTTTAAAGCAGCCCCTCCTGGGCGACGTCTCCTCCCCCTGCTGTGGCTTCTGGCTGGGGGGAGGTCCCGCGCCGCGCCCCGGGTGTCTGAGGTCCCTTCCAGCCACCGGGACTCGCCCTCCGCGCGCTCCCACGCCGCCGAGGCTTTCTGGCCCCCCGTCCCTCGTGCGGCACGCGCGTGGGCATGGGGCGGCCTCTCGGACCCTGTCGCCCCTGACCCTCGCTGCCGTGCAGCTGCCCGTGCTGGCTCAGGCCCCGAAGAGATCGGGCTGCACACAGGAGGGAGGTGCAGGTCCCCAGGGGCCCACCTGGGGGTTCCATGGGCTACTGACCCCTGCCCCTTACCCGCAGCCTGTGGCCCGGCGCAGGGAGCAGCGGGAGCATGGGAGCAGCAGGCACATGAGGAGCAGCGGGAGCACGGAGAGCACAGGGACATTGGGAGCACAAGGACATTGGGAGCACAGGGAGCAGCAGGAGCACAGGGAGCAGCAGGAGCACGGAGAGCAGCAGGAGCACGGGGAGCATTGGGAGCACAGGGAGCAGCGGGAGCGCGGAGAGCAGCGGGAGCGCGGAGAGCAGCGGGAGCGCGGAGAGCAGCGGGAGCGCGGAGAGCAGCGGGAGCGCGGAGAGCAGCGGGAGCGCGGAGAGCAGCGGGAGCGCGGGGACGGAAGAGCAGAGCCTGGACTCGCCCGGCGCGTCCTCCTGAGCCCTGGTCGTGGGGGACGCGAGCGGTGTGATTTTAAAATTGAAGCAGAAGGGGAGGACTGGTGGAGCCAGCGTGCCCGCGCCAGCCCGCGCCAGTCCTCGGAGAGCACGGGGCTCGGTGGAGCGCGAAAACCCCGGGTGCCTGCAGGAGAGAACCGTGAGGTCCTTCCGCGCTGCGTCCAGGGTGCCAGCACCCGCCTCCGGCTTTTCCCCAACTGCCGCGGAGACGTGCGCGCGTGGCCCGTGGGGGACGCGCCTTCCCGCCCCCGCCAGCACGGTGGAGCTCGGCCTCGCCTGGCGCGGGCTCTGCGGGTGCCAGGCCTTCCTGGGCAGGGGCTAGGCTGGGAGGGGCGCGGGCCGAGCCGGGCCACGCAGGCCCGGGAGCGCGGTGAGCGCACACGCTGGCCCCGTGCTGTCCTCGGAAGCGTCTTGTGGAGATTCGCGGGTGGCCTGGAGCCCACACTCCCCAGCCACGCGCCTCTCCGCGCGGACGGCCCACACTGATGAAAACCGGGTATTTAACACAATCGAGGGGCTGTTGCCGAGGCCACAGACCAATTAGCCAATACTTAGAGTATAATGAAACGGAGAGCAAAATAAAGGTGAGTCATCGTATGATATAAAGAAAAAGCAGGCAGTTTTTTCCTAAAAGTCCCGGGAGGCCCTTGGTCCATATTTTAAGCTATAATAAAAGTCCTGCCTTCTGGAATTAACTTTTCCCGTGAAGCTTGTATCTGAAGAAAGAGAGCAGACCCCGTCGGCCCAGCGCAGGGCAGGCCTCTGCGGCTCTCCTCTCCACCCACCTAAGCCCTCCCAGGTTCCGAGAGCGGATCTGCGGGACTCGCTCAGTCGTGGGTTTAAAGTCACAGCCCAGGCCGGCCGGGCTGCGGGGGGCTCTGAAGTCTGTACTTGCTACGATCACAGAGTTGTGCATTCATCGCTGTGACCAATACTAGAGCGTTTTCATTACTGCAAAAAGAAAACCCCCTGCTCCTTAGCAGCCGCCTCTCAATCCCTCTACTTTCCCCTGTGTACAGCTGCTATTCTGTTTCCATCTTTCTAAATTCATTTGTATGTACATTGTGTACAGATGGAGTCGAACCCTACGCAGCACTTTGTTTTGTTTTGTTTTTTAAGATTTATTTATTTTATTACATATCTCCCCTTCCCCCTGCTGCGGGGAGGCGCTGAGAGTGGTCCCTGCGCAGGCGCGGCTTTCCCCGCTTGTGGGCGGTCTCTGCGTCCGTTCACGGCCGGCGCTTGCTTCAGTTCACGGGTGGCTGGCTGCGCTCCATCTGCGGGCGACCTGCCCTGCCCGTGGCAGCTTCTTGCCCTGCCCACGGCGGCTCCGGCCCGCCCATGGCGGCTTGCCATTCTCAAGGCGGTCTGCCCGCTGGGAGAGGTCCCCGGGAATCGAACCCAGGGCCTCCCATGTGGTATGCCGGCGCCCTATCCACTGGGCTATCGAGCCGGCCCCCATACGCAGCATTTGTGTCCAGTTTCCGTCACTGAGCATACTTCCTTTTTTGTTTTACTTCGATGGAAGAATATTCATATATTACTGTACTCTACAGTTCATATATTCCCTTGGCTGTATTTTTACCCAAATATCACCCTATTATTAATATCCCGTAACATTAGCATACGTTTGTTCTGTTTGAAAAGCTGTTCTTATATAAGCACTATTCACCGTACTGGTCCACAGCAGGGTTTGCTATGCCCCACTTTCACTGTTCAGCTTTCCTTCTGGGGGGTGCACGACCTGAGGCCCCCCCTTAACCACTCTACCACTCTCACCCCCACATGAGCACTGCTGACTGCAGACGCTGAGATGTGTTCTACCGTTCCTGTCCATTTCCAAACGTTTCCAAACAACTCTTCTGCCAGTTCTGCACGGAACACGCCCCAGCTTTCTCTTTCACCCCCATAGTCTTTCTGGCTCTAGTCCGGCTGTTTGCTTCTTGCTCCTTCATTCCATGTGATTCTTGTTCGAGTCACTCCTGTCGTTGCAGGTAGCTGCAGCTTCTCGTTGAACGAGCTCCCCAGGGTCTGCTTTTCCTTGACGGACGCTGGCCCGTTCTGTGGCCGGCTTCAGTGGGTATTCTGGAAGCGTGACCAGGGGGATTTCCCGGTGGTCGGGTACCGTGTTCCACATCTGTGGAGCTGCCCAGCAGTTTCCCAGAGCGCTTCCGGCAGGAGTGAACGAGAGCTCCGCCGGCTCGGGACTCTGACGTTGGCTCTGCCTGGCGCCTGCCCCAGAGCCCCGCTGAGGGCAGCATCACTGCCGCGGTGCCGGCCAGAGGGGACGAGAGTACACGCAGACCCCTCTACCTCTCGGCCCAGCACAAAGCTAGTTAACTGCCAACCTCTCCTCATTGCCTCAGCAGGCCGTGCGTGCGTCACCAATAAGCCCGGTCACTCTCGTAAGCATCGGCATTTCAAGTGTCCTTAGGTGACTTCCGTGGGGAGCAGCTCTCTCCTTGGTATCCGCTGTGGATAGGGCAGGGGTTGGCAAGCACCCATCACCTCGCAGTAAGGGCCGCAAGCAGTGTTGAGCAGGATTCTGAGGTCGCGTCTGGACTCAGTGGGGAAGCGGTGTGGAAGCAGTGTTCGCCCTAAACAAGAGTGGAAGATGCTGGGATCTCCACTCCGTGTTCGTCATCCCTGCTGGGGGCACACAAACGTGGTCCCGGTTCCCAGCAATTCCACAGCAGAACAAGTGGGTGCCACCGTTAAGGGACACGCCTGGTCTGGGTGGGGAGAGCCTCAGTTTCCCCGTTTGTTGAGAGGGGCTGTGAGTGAGTCTGCACAGCGCCCTGGGCAGCCGCCCTGGAGGCTGAGCTGGTTACGTCTAGAGCTGTGGGAAGGTGTTTGAGCACGCGTGCACGTCCGGGACCCCTGGAAGAAACTCGAAGCTTTGCTTATTCTATGTAGTACTGAACAAAGGTCACTTTGTCCCATTATTTTTTTTTTATTTTTTTTTTAAAGATTTATTTATTATTTATTACATATCCCCCCCCCTTTCTGCTTGCTCCCGCTGTGTGTCCATTCTTCTGTGTTTTTCTATGTCTGCTTCCTGTCTCCCACTGTCCCCGCAGCGACGCGCCGAGTCGGCCCTCCACGGCGGTGGCTCGTTCCGTTCAAGGGTGGCTCCATTCCATTCCCACGGGCGGCTCCGCTCCATGTTTTGCGGGCAGCAGTCCTCCATGTTTTTTGCGGGCTGCTCGGCTTCTGCAGTTCGCAGGTGGCAGCTCCGCTTTTCACGGGTGATTTTGCCATGCCCGTGGGGGCTCCGCCCTGCCCGTGGTGGCCTTTTGCCCTGCCCATGGCGGCTCTGCCCCGCCCACGGCGGCTTGCCTTTCTCAAGGCCGTCTGCCCGCTCGGAGAGGTCCCCGGGAACTGAACCCGGGGCCTCCCATGTGGTACACCGGCGAGCTCTTTATCCACTGAGCTATCTAGCCGGGCCTGTCCCATTATTTTTTTATCTCTGCTTTCATTTTTAAAGCCTGTGGTTGACAAGGGTGATTTCGCCTTACATTTCTTAAAGTTAGGAATTTCTAACTTTATCTGATACAACTTTAGGGTATTTGCGAAAATTACATAAAATGTTTTTCCAAGGATAAATCCATCTTTACAGCGTATCACAGAAATGAAGTGGTTTCAGACTAAAACTCCCTTGTGTTTTCTTCTTTCGAAATCTTGAGGTCAAGTAGCATTAAGACGTCTATCTATGCTTGTACCTACTTTTATTTCATCTTTCCTCCAAAGTACTCAGGATTCAGAATGTGAAAATTCAAAAATCCTAAACATCTCCTTAGATGTCACAAATTATTAATAATTAACTAATTTGTCATTAATCATTACTACCCAGAGAAAACCTCCTAAAACAATTTTCATATGACACAGCTGGTTTTTAAAGGACCGTTTTCTTCAGAAAAATAATATTCCAAGCACGCGTATGTGCAATCCATAGCACAAGAGCTGAGGTCACGGTTGGGGTGTGGCCGGGGGCTGGAGGGGCCCAGGGCTGGGGGGGCAGTCTTTTCTCATGGGAGCCCTTCAGCGGTGCTGGGAGGGGCAGCCCCTGGCCTTGCTCACTTCCCAGAAGCAGCCTGGGGGGCACTAGAGCGGTCCCCAGTTAACCCCGGGGGACTCTCTGGCCTCACCTCTGAGCCTGGCGGAGACCTGCTGCCGTCCCCCAGGCAGACGCCCCATCCCTGGCGCCTGGAGAAAGGAAGAGCCTAACGGGCGGGACCAGCCACTGCGGCCGCTGGGTTTGGCCCCTGGAAGGACGTCGGGGCGGCCGGCCTACAGCCAGAGAGCCCCCAGCTCAGCTCTGAGGAGAGAACCCGGAGGAGGGACGCCCTTCCAGCTCGGGCACGCTGGAGAGCATCAAACTGCATCGGGGCTTCAGGGCCTGGCGGCCCGCTGTCTGGTCCTGGGCATCAGCAGCCCCTGCGGCCGGCAGAGGCGCAGCGAGGAGGACCGTGCACGGCCGGCAGGTGAGACCCTCGCGCTGGAGCGAGCTGCAGGGGCCCTTCCTGAGGCGCAGTGCCAGAGCTGGGCTGGCTTTCAGCGGGGCTTTGTCAGCTTGCGCGGCTACAGTCTGAGGCCACGAAAGCGGCCAGATCGGCCTCATCAGTCCGTGCTCTCTCCCTGAACACCGCTGCGGCGAGCCTGGCCCTTGTGGCACGCCAGGCCCCCGGCCAGGCCCCCGGCGCCCGCTGGCGCGCCTCCTCCAGGCTTCCTCGCCGTCAGCCTCCTGCTTCCACGGTTTCCTCCTCAGTGGCTTTTCTGGCTCTTCCACACTCACCCCGTTTAAGAGCGCCGAGGCCCCGGGCGCGCCTCGCTGTCGCGGGTTCTGGGCTCCGACGTCTCCGAGCTGCCACACAGGAGAGTCACAAGCCCCTGCAAGGGTGTTTGTGAAAGTGCTGCAACCCCGCAAGTACTCAAAACCGGGTCCGGTTTTCACAGACGTGGCCCTCACCTCGGCGAAAGCAGCACCGGCAGAGCCGACGGCCCTTCTGTCCCCGCGGCGGCTCCTCAGCGTGACCGCAGGTCCCGGAGCTCCCAGAGGCTTCGTGGCTCGGCCGCCTGGCCAGCCCCCAAGGGGTCCCGCGCCCGGCCACGCCAGCCCGCACCCCGGTGTCTGTGGAGGTCGCGGGTCCGCCTCCTTTTGCTTCTGAAGAGACTCAAGGGCTCGCGCCCCCTGTGTTGAAGAAGCCCTTTCTACGCCCAGGCGGGTGATGCGCCTTAAACCAGGGGCAGGCGAGCCCGAAAATGCCCCGAAGGGATTCCTGAAAACCTGCCCGCAGCGCTCGGCTCTGCCGGTCCCAGCCACCGCGTGCGGGGGCGCGCCGCCGTCAGTGTGTCAGCCCCCACGCCAGGGTGCCGAGCTCAGCCAGCTAATCAGCGATTCCTCTCGGAGTTAATCACAGGCTCGGCGGAATAACCACGGAAAAGACTTACTTTGCCGTCTCTTCCCTGGGGCTTGCGCAAGGGTGAATCTGTGCCATGAGCTGTACCTGGGAGTCAGCTTTATTCCCCCCTCGCCTTCCCTGGTGATTCCTCACGGGGGAAACTGTCCTGCCGGTGACACCGGCACTTCCTTCGCCAAGGCCAAGCCTGACGCTGTCGTGGACTCGCCCCACAGGACGTGCAGGCCCGAACCCCTGGTCCTGTGGGTGCGACCCGGTTTGTAGACGGGGCCTTTGAAGTCATTGACTGAGGTGAGGCCGGAGCGAATCGCCAGGTCCTTCTGCAGCAGGACTGGAGGCTGTACACGCAGAGGGGACAGCCGTGGTGGAGGCGGGGTCGGCGTCTGCTTCGTCACAGCGCCCTGGCAAGCCAGGGCGCCAGGCCGTGGTCCTGCCATCACTCCTGCGTGATCACGGCAGCTGGCCTTGCCGGGCGGCAGCAGCACAGCCCGCGCTCGCAGGTTCAGAGTCCGTGATTCTGACACTGCCCGGGTGACGGGGCGGGCCGTGGGCGCCCTGGGCGGGGCGGTGGTCATTCTTTTGCTCTGACATAGTTCTGGGGGAAGAAGGAAAGAGAGCCGTTCGGTGTGTTTCTTAGGAGCTGGACTTCCAAGACGATGGGCCTCGTCAGAGGCGCCCCCTGCCCATTGTGTACCCCCCCCGCCTGGCTCTCGCTCGGCCGAGAGGTCCCCACGCCTCCAATGGGGCGTCTTCCCTGGACGTGGGGTCTCCACCTCTGCTCAGCAGCCGGCAGGAGGGAGAGGGAGAGAGCAGCCTGATGTCCAG
>PVKH010020744.1:0-14514 GCA_004027955.1 Chaetophractus vellerosus | reverse complement strand
TAAAGTAGTGAAAGAAACATTTGATTAAGTAGCTGGGACAAAGGATTCCTGGCTGTAAGGCATATAATAGAAAACCATGAAAGCAGGGAAAGTCTATATCCTAGAAATACAGAAGACATGCAAATTACCATAAACAAGGGGATTCCTAAATACAAGCCACAAGCCTAGGACAGGACACAGGCTCAAAATAAAAGGAAAAGAATACACACTTTTGCCTAAGTTTCATCTTCTTGATAAGAGGGTTAATCTCTAAAGGAGAACACTAGCCAGCACAAAGGCAATTTTCAAAGAAAATGAAATGAGGACTTTTGTGGCTTTTTGGTTTCTTTATTTTTGTTAGCTCATGCCACTCAATGATGTATCCATCATTCTAGCTGGGTAGAAACTTAAGAAACAGACAGCTCCAGCACTATATATAATAGTTAAAAAGTAAAATATTAAAATGTACAGTGTAAAAGAATATTTTATAATACAAAGATGCAAGAAATTATGATCCATCCAAAGGAATAGAATAAAACTTCAGAAATCATTGGTGAAGAATGCCAAATATTGGATATATAGGGGAAAAATGGGTTTACTCAAAGAAAAACTTTTGAAATGATTATGGCTGAAGAGTAAAAGGAAAAAAGATGAGAAAACTGAACAGAGCCTAAGAGACCTCGAGACACCTTCAAGAATACCAATATATTCATAACAGAAATTCCAGAATAAAAAAGAGAAACAGGAGCAAGAGGAGTTTTCAAAGAAATAGTGACAGAAATCTCATCAAATTTATTGAAAACCATGAATACACATCCAAGAATACCAAGAAACACCAAACAGAATAAAATTAAAGAGAACTACTCCAAGACAAAACATAGTCAAACTGCATAATGCAAAGAAAAGGAGAGAGTTCTAAAAGCTACAAGCGAAAATCAACAGTACCTTTAAATTTAAATGCTAATTTCTCAGAAATCCCTGGATACCTGGCAGCAGTAAGATGATATATTTAAGAACTAAAGAAAACAATTTCAACTTTGAACTTTATATCTTGCCAAGGTGCATTAAAGATGAAGAAGAAATTAATACATTTATCTACCTCTCAAATTATACAACCATTAGCTCAAAATGGTTAAACAAAAAGAACAATTATAAAATCCATTGGGGATCGAATTGTTTACCACAGAGAACATATTCTTAATCTTAACCATATGTGTGGTGTTTTAGTCAGCCACAGGAGTGCCTTTTGAAATACACCAAATATTGGTCAGTCTTTATAAAGGATATTTATTTGGGGTAGAAGCTTACAGTTAGGCCACAAAGCATTAATTTCTTCCCTCAGCAAAGTCCACGTGTTGGAGCAAGATGGCTGACAATGTCTGCAAGGGCGCAGGCCTTTGGGTTCCTCTCCTGCCGGGGCTGTGTTTCTCTCCGGGCTTAGCTTCTTTTTCCTCCACAAGTTCAGCTGTAGACCATGAGGCTCTCTACACTTTTGGTCTCTCCACAAGGCCAGCTGTAGACTATCAGGTGAATGGCTCACTCCAACATCAGAACTGCTTCTCAAATCTGCTTCTCTCATGACTGCTGCCTTTTGTTTAGCCTTTTATACTTGAGACCATGCCCACCAATAGGTGGGGCTCAACATCCCACTGACATGGCAGTTAAATGCCCTAATCATAACTTAATCATGCCCAGATGAACAGATCAGTTTACAAGCATAATCCAATTTATATTTTTGGAATTCATAATTAAATAAAACCATCAAACCATTACATGTGGGGATGAAGCCATTTTTAAAAGGACCTATTTAAGAAGTTATTTCTAGTTAAACTATGAACAACTGAATCAGTTTGGGATCCTTTACAAGCACAACGAAATTGGAAACACAGTGGTACATGCAGAAGCTAGAATTAATAGGACCCTATTATAGAAAGGAGAATGACATCTTCTTAGGATTGCCATATGACAGAAAGGCAAGTATCAAAGATCATTGGCAGCCAATGCTAGAACACCATGAGAAGAAAGAATCACCTTGTTGATGCCAAACTTTTCATCTGCCAATCTCAAAAGCATGAGCCAATAAATTTCCATTGTTTAAGCCAACATGTGAATTTCATGAATACTTTTACTAAATAGAGTATTATTTCTATTTTTGCCTCTCTACACTTTGCAGAACTAAATTTCTTATAGTGTTATTGTTTCTTAGGGGAAGGATCTCCACTTCCCTCTCCACCAAACACTCTTACCTCTATCTGCCATCTCGCCATAACATGTTTCTCCCTTCCTTAGCTGCTTTGAAATGTTTCTCTGTATCTTTCATTTAATGTAGCTTGATTATGATGTGTTTCTGTGTCTTTATTTGAGTGTGTTTGCATATTAGATTTATTTCATGTTTTAGTTTCCCAAAGGGCTGCCAATGCAAAGTACCATAAATGGTTTGGCTTTTATAAAGGAGGTTTATGTGGGGTAAATTTACAATTCCTAGGCCATGAAAAGTCCAACTCAAGGCACCATAAGAAGTGCTTTCTCTTTAATGTCGGCAGCCACGTGTTGAAGCAATATGACAGCAATCTGTGCCTAGGTCTCTGTCTTCCCTTCTGGGCTGTACCTTCTCCTGGAGCTCTGCTATGGGCAACTAGGTTTAGGGATTGTCTCTTACTGGGCCTCCTCACTCAAGCTCCGCTGCTCCACTTTTCTCAGAATTCATTGAAAAGTCATCAGGCATATGTCTCATGTTTCCTTGGGCCTCATCTCTTTAAGCCTCTTTTCTCTTATAAGGCAGGATCAAATATGGCAGTTTACTTTTATTGTGTGTTCCCATTTGTATCAGACCCAGCTAGAGTATGGAGACTCAACCTGAGTCATGCCTCAATGACATTGTCCAACTGAATGAGTCTCACACCCTCAGGAATGAATTTAGTCCATAAACAGAGCCTTTCTCTTTTGGGGATTCCTAAAATAATTTCAAACCTTGTTTTGGATCTTCAGAATTTCTTTGATTTCTCAGCTGATGATTTTCTCCAAATTTTATAAAATTTCACTGACTTTTCATTCATTCATTTTTTTCTCTTTTTATTCTCTTAGTCTGTGTTCTTGTTTAGGTAAACAATTGTTTTTGTTGTTGCTTTTCTCTTAGATGCCCAGGTAGAAAAACATTTATTGATCTGGCTTCAAGTTTACTGCTGCTCTATTCTACAGTCTCCTTTCTGCTGTTGAATTCCTCTGGCTGATTTTTCTATATCATGTATCTTACTTATCCTTTCTAAAAATTCTATTTAGTTAATTATAATATTAGTCTGCATTCTTTTCTGATTTGACTTCTCATTAGGATCATCTTTTCCTTAAATCATTAAACTTATATTTTAAGCTGTTTTAATGATGCTGGCTGCTAATTAAAACTTTGGGTTAATCATGAAATCTGTTTCTATTGCCTTTTCTTTTTTTATTATTGTCATTCACATTTTCTTGTTTGTCTTGTTTAGTTATTTTTTGTGATCCAGTGTACTTTGTGAATGATACATTATATGCAGTCTGGATTATGTAGTCTTTCAATAAGGGGTATTGAGTTTTGTGCTGGAAGTCAATAAATTACTTGCAACTCCTTTTAATCTCTCAGGATTTATATTGCTCCTTCTTAAGTAATTTTTTTCCTGTCCATAGTCATTGGGAATATATTTATTACTGGGTTTTCACTTTACTTCTAATGTGTGTTTTTTGTTGGCTTAACTTCTTGCCTGAGTCAAACAAAGATATTTGTCATACTGTCTAGGCCATGAATCCAGCTTGTCCCAGCCCTTCCTTACCTTAGCATTTAGGTCCTGAGCTCAGCCTTGAAACAGCATCTCCTGACTAGGCCTGCTGATCTCCATCTACACATAAACATCTCAGCTGTTATCTAAAGAACATCAGAAAATCCCAGTACTGATAATGGACATCACCTTTGATAGCATATTATTTGTATTACAACTTTCCCCATCTCTATCTCATTAGCTATGTAAGACCTTTAAATTCTGCTTGTAGACTGCATTTACAAAGCCAACAAGCAGTTTGGAAAGGTAGGGTAGACATGCATCTCTTCTCATATATTTCCATTATCTCATGTGTTAAACATACCTCTTATGTTTGTTTCCAAAGCCTAAAAACAGTTTTCATCTGCATTTTGATCAGCTTTAGAGTTTTTTATGATTGTAGGGGAATTCTTGTACCTCTTACATTGTCATGGCAGAAAGCATAATCTGAGGAAAGATTTTCAATCTCTTCTGATTTAAATGATAATACAGTTTCAACTTCTAGCTCATTATATTTTCCCCTACATTTGTTATCACATTCTTTTTTTCTTAGCATTTTTTGCCTTATTAAAGACTATCTCTTTATCTGTCTTTCTTTTGGATAAATGTTATTCAAACTTTTGCTTTTAATTCATTGTTTTAGTTTTATTATTTTATGTTTATGACTTTTAGGTTGAATTCACTGATTTTCCTCTAGGACCTAGACATGAGTGATTACTTTTTAAAATTTTGGTTACCTGTTTAATAATGCAGGAATATAATATTTCCATTATTTATTTGTGCACCAATTTATCTTACCTGTAATAATAATCAATATTTATATTGCTCCCAATTATATAAATATTTTAGTGTTAAATAATTACTTCCTGTTTGAACAAGAAAAACAAATTTTGTGTCTTTAGTTTTACTTATTTTTAATTTTCAAATTGAAAGGTATTGCAGTTTTTATTCTTTAAATATTAATTTAAATATGTATTGTATTTTTGTTAGATAATGTAGTACTTTAGATTAAACTTTGAAAATTATTTAATAGTCATGGATTATTGTATTAAGTATTTATAAATGACTCATAGATGCTGGGAAAGAAAGTTTTAAATATTTATATACAAATTTGAAAGGATAAAATATATCATTCATAGTTTATATATTTGTGGGAGGTGTTTCACTGCTGAATTAATTAGACACTAGATGTGTTTTGTTCATTATGCTCCTTTATTTTATTCATTTATTCGGTAAATATTTTACTGAATATTAACAATGTACCAGATAATCATACCAAGTATAGCAAAGAATAGATCTTTGTCCCTTGGGCCCTTTATTCAAGGTGGGAGATGCAGAGAAATAGATAGATGTAAGTGACATGCCATGATTGATGTGAAAAATAATATCTAATAAAGAAAATGTGTTTATATAACTGTGCTAAAAAACAGATTTAAAGAAATAAAATACAAAATTTGATACATATGATGAAACCAATCTATTATTCTTTATATATGATTAGGACTCACAAAAAAATATCATTCCCAATACATTTCTTGTCATCACTTCTACGATGTACCTGAGTCCACAATGGTGAAAGATAAATTAAGTAGAATTTGGAATCTGAAAGTATGATTTCATGGCTCAGCTCCTCAATTAAAAGCTCCGTGTAATGTTAGGTCCCCTGTCCAAAATTTACTCCTCTTGAAAGCAGCAATATTTTTCAGTGTCAAAGCAGACATGATGGTGGAGGCTAGGCAGACTAATTACATAAATAAAGCTATTATTTTATGTAATGAAAACATAAATAACATTTTAATAAAAGAAAACTACAGATCTTCATGACTCAACATTGAAACTCAAAAAATTTTGCAAAGGATAAGAAAAATAAGTTATCATTTACTGAGCACTTTCTGTACACATGGAATTTTGTGCACTGTGGTGTTTAAGTTGAACTATATCATGGTATTTGCTTAAACAGCCCAGGAAACTAAGATATGCACATTGCTTTATTTCATCTTTATAGCAACTCTCAGAGCTAATACATGCCAGAGATAAGATCAGCTTTATGTCTCCTTTTATGTGCAAGTACTCTTCAGTCATATATTGCTCCCTATTGTACCAAGGCTTTATTTTACAATCATCTCTTGTCTTCCTGATGTAATGAAAGAAGACATGATTTTTGAGTATTCTTAAACCATTGAGTTAATAGAAAGAGACTATGAACAAAAGCTACTACCATTAAGAGACTATAATACAAGTACTTCTCTGAAAGGGCATTTATAGGGTAAATGCAAAACCCAATACTATTGTATCCTCAAGATACAATTTCTACTCTTTAATTCCTGTAAGAGCCAGAATACAATGAACAAAAAAGACATATATTCTGATAATGGACATGCAAAATATAAAGTGGTAAATTGCAACAGAAACATAAAGAGGAGAAACAGAGGGATGTGGGAGCAGAGCACATGCATGCTATTGAAATAAATTGGTGTCTTTTGATAGCAGTAGGTTATAGATATAGGTTGTGTAATATAAACACCAGGATAACCACAAAAAAGTAATTAAAAAATATACAGGGACATAAATGAGAAAGGAATAGTCAGCTACATTATAAAAGTTCAACTCTACAGAAAGGGATTGTAATAAAAGAAAATAGGTACAATTCAGCTGTTTTAACTCACAAGAGAGCTCCAAGAGGAAAATGACCCAATCACCATCTGATTCTAAACAACAATATCATGATTTCCACAACAATAATAAGTAAATGAATCTGGAATAATGTATTTTCCTGTTTACATTTTTTTAATGCATTGAGTTCTTTCACCTCTTATAAAAATGAAATCATAGAAAATAAAACGTATATACTTTAATGTTATATAAGAAATCTTAAGATATGAGACATAAAGGGGATCCTTTACATTATATAAGGGATCCTTTACATTACATAAGGGATCCTTTACATTCCTGGTTAAATTAATTCTTAAATAGTGAGTTCTGTTGTTGCTATTGTAAAAGGAATTTTTTAAAATTTCCTCTTCACTTGCTCATTACTAATTTATATAAATGCTACTGATTTTGCGTGTTGATTTTGTATCCTGCCATTTTGCTGAGCTCATGTATTAGCTCTGATAGCTTTTTTTTTTTTTTTTTTTTTTTTTTTTTTTTTTTTTTTTTTTTTTTGTGGTATGGGCCTGGGCATTCAGCCCAGAACCTCATATGTGGGAAGTCAGCACTCAATGACTGAATCACATTCGCTTCCCGGGGTTGGATTTTTAAATTTTTTTCTGATTGGTATTTTAACTTTTTTTCTGATTATCTTTTAAGTTTTTTTCTTTTTTAGGAGGCACTGGGACTGAACCCAGGATCTCCCATGTGGAAAACTGCTCCCCTCTAATAGCTTTGATGCAGATATTTCTTGATTTTCTAAATATAGGATCTCTCTGCAAAAATGTTCTTGTTTTCATTTATCTCAAAATATTTACTGATTTCTCCTGCAAATTCTTCTTTGATCCACAGATTGTTTAAGAATGAGCCATTTAGCCTCCATATTTTTGTGAATTTTCCCCTTTCTGCCAATTGTTTATTTCCAGGTTCATTCCATTATGATCAGAAAAGATGTTTTGTATAATTTCAATCTTTTAAAAAAATTTTAAGACCTGTTTTGTTACCCAACAGGTGGCCTATCTTAGAGAAAGGTCCACGAGCACTTTAAAAGAAAGTATATCCTGCTGATTTGGGGTGTAATATTCTGTAAATATTTGTTAGTTTTAGCTCATTTATCATATGGTTCATGTTATCTGTTTCCTTGTTGAACCTCTGGTTGTTCTATCTATTCATGTGAGCAGTGAATTGAAGTCTCCAAGTAGTATTGTAGAGCTATCTACGTCTCCCTTCAGTTTTTTCAGTTTGCTTCATGTATTTTGGGACAACATTTGTTAGGTGCATAGATAATTATGATTGTTATTTCTTCCTAGTGGATAGCCCCTTCTATTAATATATAATGGCCTTCTTCATATCTTATAACATTTTTGCATTTAAAATCTATTTTGTCTCATATTAGAAAAAAACATCCCTGCTCTTTTCTGTTACTGTTTCTGTGAAGTATCTTTTTCCAGTCTTTCACTTTCATCCTATATGTGTCCTTGGGTATAATTTGAGTCTCTTGTTGAACATCATTGATTAGCTGCTTCAAATCTGCTGTCTTATCTGAAGTTTAATTTGTTCCTTTGACTGAGCCATATCTTTCTGTTTGGTTTCTTAGTATGGTTTCTAAATTTTTGCTGATATCTACATATTTAATTATATTGGTGAGTTTACCCTGATGATTAGTTTCTCTTTCTTGCCCAGACATTTATTGGTGATTGGATTTGTGTTATGGCTCTTCTTTGATTTTTGGTTCTACTTATTTTAGCTCTTTAAATTTGGATATGTTTAAGCAATTGAAACAGGGCCCGATACTCTCTCATGGTATGTAGACCAGGTCCAGGGGACCCTGGGGATAAGGATAAGGACAATGCCAAATAGCCTTTTTTTCCCCTTCAAATCCCTTTTAGTGCCCTTTCCAGGCCTCCAATCAGATGCTGCTTTTCAGTGAACCACTCCTCACAGCCCTGAGAGTGGGAAGCATCTCTTTTCCAACTTTCACCTTATGGTAATGGCTACATGGTAACTTTTCTGGGATATGATTCCAAGGTCACATGCTCCAAATTCACTGATTAGTAGCCATGCTTGGTCCTTTGTCTTGGTTTCCCTCTTCCAGGGAAGATATGTTCCTCTCTCAGTGTGAGGCAGTGAGCCAAGTGCTGAATCAAGGCTGATTGCCTAAAGGGTAGGGGATGGGCAGTTTTGCCCTCCACGGGTACTAATCACTCATAATTTTTGCTTCAGCTTCTCTGTCTCTCTGTTGCTCCCTCCTAGATGAACAACATCACCACCTTGATTTACAGATCCCCCAAACAGTTGCTTCAACATATTCTACCTTACTTTTCACTACATTTGGATGAGAGGTCAGCCTTGCCAGTCCCTACACCATAGCCATCCTCTCAGAAGTCCTAGCTCATTTTGTTCTTGACAAATGAAAATTTCAATATGATGAAATAGTAGTGTATTTTAGGTCATGGAGATAAATCATTGTAAACCACTGGAGGGAACATGGCCTAATGTATAGTAAATGTTACACTCTTGTAAACTGAAGACAGTAAAGCTGCTAGTTCATTAAGAATCGGTCAAATGTTTTGGTCTATGGCTCACTGAATGACAAACTGTTAACAGTCTGAAATTCCTCATATGATTTTTTCATGCACTATTCTTTCTTCACAATACACTGAATGAGAAGCAATCTGATTGCATAGAGAAAAATAGCACACTGTTTTCTGCAAACACTACTTGTGGCAAATATCATGAAATAATTCTTTTAGGAATACCTTTTAGAAATAATTTTATTGGTGCTCATTAATTGATAGTTATTTTATAGACTACATAATCAACTATACTAGATTAATGAAATGGACACAATTTCTTCTTGACAAAACTATTTCCTGAAAATCCACCCAAGGACATTTCAAGGATAGTGTGCATGTGAGTAGAAAAATACAACATATTTTGTTATGTTAAAATTTGAGCAAATATAATATCAGTACAACAAGCCACAAAGGGTAAAAATGGGCAATTTATTGACATGTCCTTCTGAATATAAAAATGAAAAGCAGATGTTGTACTCTTTCGGGTGGCATATAAATTGTATCTACTTCAAGAACACATTCTGCTGCTCTTTCATCATTACTCCAGAAGGACAATGGTATAGGATCATTGCCAGGAAAGGGCACAAACTGGTTTAGTATGAAAAGAAGCCCCTATTAGACAAGCAGACATATAAAGCTAACTATTCCCATTTTTAAGTTATTTGGAAACATTTTCAATTCTATTATTTTCACATTATTACTCATTTAAATTTATTAAAATCTTGTGATGTGAATGTGGTAGTCTCATTTTATAATTATAACCATTAAAGAAAGGCATTTCCTGCACATTAAAGCAAATAAGCATCGTACTCAGGAGTGCACTTTCCACTATAACATTTGTGGATATAAATTTGCGATATTCATTCATTGTTTTGAATTTTAATATGATGTACTATATGAAAACCAGTTGTAGAATTAATACAAAATTAACTAGAAATTTTTTTACATGATACATTTAACAAAAATTATATTAAATAATTTGTTTTATACAGATAAGTGTATCCATTTGGGCCCCAATTCTTTGCCCTTGCTTACCTTATCATTGCCTAAGATGTCATCTTCCCTTCCAAGAAACAACATGAGCATAAAATTGTGTGGGTTATATTTTCACTAGATATTGACTTGAGGATCTATAAAAATAAACTGAAATGTCAAGATTGCCAGCAAATTAGAAGCCATGCAGTATTCAGTTGAATTATGTTACTGAAGTCATCTTGTATATATGGAGGGGCTTCATAAATAATATTGAGCTGAAATTCTCCTTATTTACCCTATTTCTAACAATCTATATTTTTACTCTGAAAGGAAATTTGGGACTAGTTGAATTGGTCATTGGGAAGTCCTGGCTCTACAATCCCATATAGTGTTTTCTGAGTGTGTTGTAAATGTTGGATGCCTGCTGTTTTCTGTTTCCAACTTCCTAATGCTGGTCAATTTACTGGCAGTGAATAAAGCCATTTTACTTCTTGAAAGTGCAAGACATTCCTCTCTTTGTTACATTTGTGCCTACATTAGCCTCTCCCTTGGCTGTAATGACTTGTGGTTGTTATGTAGTAATATGCAATTCACTTCTGTATTCAGTTATGTGTCTCCCATTTCTTCCTGTGTTGGTGTAATTTTGCATGCTAAATTGCACACTGTGGCCACTTTTAGCCTATTCTTTTGTGCATATAATGAAACTAGACATATGTTTTGTGACGCCCCTCTACTTGTTGCTATTTCTTGTTATGACATTCACATACAAATCTTCTACTCTTTTACTTTGTGGGCTCAGAGTTAAGTACTGTACTGATATTCCTGATGTCCTGTGCTTTCTTTCTGTTGACCATACTGAAGATGTGTTCATACAAAGGGAGGTGGAATATTTTTTCCATCTGTGGCTTTCACTGAACTGGAGTGTCAATTTACCATGAAGAATCCTCTTCGTGTATGTGAGGCCAAGATCCAGATATTCTTTGGAAGATAATATGACAATGTCAATATTTTACACTATTGTCATTTCCTTGTTGAAACTCATCACATACCATTTGATGAACAAGAATGAATAATAGGCAACAAAAATTGTTTGAAGGAAATTGGTTTATAAGTAAAGTGCATTTTTACAATTGTGTAAAAGTATAAAAAATGTTTTGGGTCAGTCTATAGCTTTGTGGTCAGAAACTAAGGGAAAAAATGTCTTGTTTTTAGTTTATACTGCTTACATAGTAAAGATTTTTTCCAAAGAAAGCATTAATTAGCCTCCCAAATGCAACACTATACAAATGTAGATCAATTGTGTCAGCTGTATCTATGACTATGGTCAGACTAAGCCATATTAATTATTCAGTGTTACATTTATATTTGTATTCCTAGTCTTTGTTGAATTTGATTGTCACTATTAAAATTATAGATCATTTTGGCTCTATATAACCTCATATATAATATTGTAAGTTCAGTTTCCATTATGAAGTCAATTACTCTTCTGGAATCCCTGATGAAGGACGACCAAAAAATTATTTACTTGTACTGATGCTCTCAGATTCATCCTCTGTGTGCATCTTTTGAATCAACACCTTATATTTTTATTCCATTATTTCCTCTCCACTGTCCAATAATAATAATTAATTCAATTCCATTCTGAAACTCTCCAAAATATATTGAGATAATATGGTACTATATATTGCATGTGCAATTAATGCTCCAGAATAATAAAAATATAACATAAACCAGGGATTCTTAATCTTTTTTGTTCCATGGACCCCTTTGCCAGTCAGGTGATGACCACAGACCTCTTACTAAGCCCACACTATACTGTGTATTATTTAGTAAATATATAACACCTGCACCAACACATCCCCACAAGAACAATGTTTTTTAAATTTCATTTCAAGAAAAGAAAAGGAAAAAAATGTCAATATAAGGAATAAAAGAAGGGATAAGATTAAAATTCCCCACGAATATTAAAAGGGTAGTATTAAGTAATATAAACACATCCTTAGTGTGACTGGAACTCTTGTAGGTTTTGTGAAGAAAAGTGACCTGTACACTTTACCTTTTAACAGTAAAATTCTGGCCCCTACATTGAGCTTAGACTCCATGGAAATATGGCAGAAAAAAAAGAGAGACAATCTAGAAAGCTTCAAGTATAATTTAAAGACTGAGTTGATGGGTCTTTCAAAGAGGGTAGTAGCAGAGGAGGTGCTGAGAAATCACTACACTCCATGTATATTCTGTACATCCAATAAATGTTATATGCTGATGGACTGGATGTGAGGTAGGTGGCAGAAAAAGTAGAGAATTGCTCTTGAGATTTTCCTGAACAAGTAGATGGATGGCTTTCCATTACCTGACATCAATTTTAGATGCTTCAAGAACATACCTGAGAGTTATCTTGTGAATATAAACTATGTTAAGAATGTACCTAAAGCCCTTTGAATAATTCCTGGCACTCAATAGATACTCAGAAAATAAAATCTAATTGTACCATTATAATTTGCAAATAAAAACTATTGGCCATATTTCGAAGCTTTATTCCAGTTTTATTTAATTTATAATTATTTAAAGATTTCAACTTTTACAATATATATAATTTTGTGATACCTACATGAAAAAAAGTATTTTGACTCTGAAAATTCTTCAGATCAATTCTTCCATGAAATATGGGAAGTGGATGTAGCTCAGTGGTTGTGTCCCTGCTTCTCCATGTACAAAGTCCTGGGTTCAATCCCTGGTACCTCCTAAAAACATATATATATATATATATTATATATTATATATATATATTTGTGATATAAATATAATATGCACTGACCTAAATAGGGATGGAAAAGGGACAATGCAATTAGTCCAGTGCTTTTATATTGTACAAAGTTTACATTACATTATTTAATGATAACACATATGCTTTCTAAAATATAATAGGACAGGGTAGTGTGTATTGAATTAAAACTTAAATATATCTTATTATTGACTGAAAAATAAATCATATGTTGAACACCATTGGAAACCAAGCAAACAGCATATATTAAGTTAAAATTTGCAAAAAAATTCAGGATGTGGAGGGAAATATAGCACATTTAAATTATTTGAATAAATTAATGAACAATGATGAACTGGTGAAGTTATTTATCATTTTAGGCTTGAAACAGATGTTGAATATTATTTAATCATTCAAAAATCATTTATGAAAATACCCAAACATAACTCTACAAAGAAAACCTTAGTATAAATAGAAAGAATACAAATCACTTGAATGTAAAAGAAAAGTCTAAAAGTGGTGTCTAATACCCCTTTTTATTTTTCTCATTAGTTGCCATAAAATACATATATATCTAAATCACAGGTTTAACACGTGTTTCATGGTTTCCAATTACTAAGTACTTTTCTAAAAGCATACACTTGGAGATGTTTCAGATCATGTGTGGTCAAATAGAGAATGGTTCAAAAGAAATGCAAACTAATTAAATGATGTTAGTATATTTAGAGAGATACAAATTAAATACCCAAATCAGAAAGAAAGAAAAGATGTAATTTAATGTTCAACTTCACTGTCATTTCAATTTCCCAGAGCCCTCTCTCTTCTGCATGACTCTAATGAAAGCATTTTTTACTTCTTTGTTCCTAAGGCTGTAAATGAGTGGATTCAGCATGGGGATCACCATAGTATAAAAGATAGATGCCACTTGATCCTTTCCCAAGGAGTATGACTTCTTTGGTTTTAAATAAGTAAAAATCATGGTGCCATAAAAGATGGTGACTCCCAGGAGGTGGGAAGCACAAGTAGAGAAGGCTTTGCGCTTTCCTGAAGTGGATTTAATTTTCAGAATAGTAGACAAGATAGACATGTAAGACATAGAGATTGTAATAAGAGACACAGATATAGTTGAGCCAGCAAAAATGAATATCATGATTTCAGTGTCATGCGTGTCAGTGCAGGACAAAGCTAAAATTGGGGTTAAGTCACAGAAAAAGTGATAGATTACATTAGAGTTACAGAAATGCAAACTGTTCACGCAAAGAAACATGGCCAAGGAGTCAGTAAATCCAACCACATAAGACCCAGTGATGAAGGCACGGCAGAGTCTCGTGGACATAACAACCTGGTAGTGAAGAGGCTGGCAGATAGCAACATAACGGTCATAGGCCATTGAAGAGAGAAGGAAAAATTCAGTGGCACCTAAGAAGCCAAAAAAAAGACATCTGGGTGAGACAACCCATGAATGAAATATGCTTTTTGGAAGTCAGTAAATTCTCTAAGGTTTTCGGTGTGATGACCGTTGAGTAACTGAGGTCAAGGAATGACAGTTGACTTAGGAAAAAGTACATGGGCGTGTGAAGCTGGACATCCAGGTGAATTATCAGTATCATGCCTGCATTTCCCAGCACAGTAATCAGGTATATCAGGAGAAATAGTATAAAGAGGACATGCTGGATCTCTTCAGAGTCTGTCAATCCCATAAGGATGAAGTCATATATATTTGTGTTATTCCTACTTTCCATAGTGTTCAACTGTTAACTGTTGAGAAATCAAAGGTGATACTTAG